>BLSH010147448.1:413057-436727 GCA_018402905.1 Glandirana rugosa
CCAAATTGTAAATCTGCTATTTACATATTAAAGCAGACCTTCCCCAACTATTATACTATCTTCTAGCTGAGACCAGGCACCTCCTGGTAATTTGACTTCCTAATATCATATCTATGGTAAACTTTAACTCCAGTAGTGTCTAATTGCTTATACCCTTTAGTCAAAGTTTAAGCAGCGCCGCTACTACTGTGCATGCATAAGGTGCTAGTGCTTGTTCTATTTGTAAAATACACTTCTGAATCCTTAAAAACATACAATGCATCTGCAATCTTACAAATACTTATAAATGCTTATAAAATATAAAATATAAAATATAAAACCATGTACTTATATCGTTCAACTGGTTATAGGAAATATATCAGTCCTGGGGTGCTTTGGTCCTGCCAATTCCCTATTAGGGATTTATGGTTAAAAAACCAAATCATTCAAAAAAACAGTCATTAGATAAATTATTATGTATCCGACAATTAGTCTTCTTATATCTCTGCTTTATGTTGTTAAATGCTCTCTTTGACTGGTTGCTTGTTAACACTTTACACCCCCTTCTGGGTCCCTCCTTACCAGATCTGTAGTTTTCAAAGCGCTGTCCTGCTCCTTTAGGGTGAGCCGGAAAACCACTCTGGACTTTGTTTCCTCTTTGCTTGGGATGCGTCTGTGATGGTTGGTAGATTTGTTCTTAATTCATTGTGTAACATCACAAAATATGTTTACAAAATACTGTTTGTTTGGAATTGATGCCAATGAAAAAAAATGTTGTTAACATTATGAAAAAAATCTGTTAACCACTTGCTTACTGGGCACTGCTGGGCCTCCTGCCCAGACCAACTTTCAGCTTTCAGCATTGTCACTCTTTGAATGACAATTGCGCGGGCATGATACACTGTACCCAAATTACATTTTTATCATTTTTTTCACACAAATAGAGCTTTCTTTTGGTGGTATTTAATCACTGGTGGGTTTTTTCTTTTTTGCTAAAAAATAAATAAAATAAGACTGAAAATTTTGAAAAAAAAATTGTTTCATAGTTTGTTATAGAATTTTGAAAACAGGTACTTTTTTCCTTCATTCATGTGCACTGATGAGGCTGCACTAATAGGCTGCACTGATGGGTACTGATAGGCTGCACTGATAGGCACTGATAAGGCAGCACTAATGGGCACTGATAGGTGACACTGATAAGCACTGATGAGGCAGCACTGATGGGAACTGATAGGTGGCACTGATGGTTGGAACTGAAGGGCACTGAAATGTGGCACTGAAGGGCACTGATAGGCAGCACTGATCAGTAGCACTGATGATGAGGCACTGATGGGCATTGATTGGCAGCACTGGTGGGCATTAAGAGGGGGGCCCTGGTAGGTAGGTGGCACTGTGGGCACTGGTAGGTGGCACTGTGGGCACTGGTAGGTGGCATGGTGGGCACTAGTAGGTGGCACTGATGAGTAGCGATAGGTGGCACTGGCAGGTGACACTGGTGGGCACAGGTGAGGCAGCCGTGGCTCTCTGTGTGAGGGACCAATGTCCCTCTGACAGAAGCCAGTGATCAGCTTTCTTTTCCCTCACGCTGATGCTTCTGTTTACATCACATGATCAGCTGTCATTGGCTGACAGTTGATCACGAGGTAAGGGGCCAGGACCGGCCCCTAATTCCGATCTGTGATCAGCCGAGTCTCATAGAACGTGCCACGCACATGCTCGGGAGAACATCTATGAATGCCCTCCCGGCAATTAAGGCCTGAGCTGTAACCGTCTTTCAGCTATAGCGCAGGTGGCAAGTAGTTAAAAATATAAATAGTCATTTCTGATATACTTTGTGAGTTTCCTGTTATTGGTTTTCTATCTGCTGCTTACTGCAGTAGTTGAAAAAAACACCTGTCCTTTTCTACCAATGTTACGTCATCAAGGGTGAAAATTTAGATTGTTAATATAATATATGTTGTAATGCATCTTGAAGTTGGGAAAGATATGTAGAGATTCTAGAACCTTAAGAAACATCACGTCTTTGCTTAAATTCTATTTATTTATTTTTTTTATCATAATACTAATGGCTACAATATTAAATAAAAATGATAATTAATACAAGAGTAAGTATATCATAACATGTACAGTACAAGCAGAAAAAATAACAAAATATATTTCATGTTTAAGCTAAATGTTCAAAAGCATTTTAATGACCACTCTAGCTATACTAGTTAGTGTAAGTTGACTCCTAGGAATATCAAGTCCCACTGAACTATAACCACACTGAAATAGTCTAGTATCTTTGTCCATAAAGAAAATCCTTAAGTGAAAGTTTGATCTGTGGCTACACTTACTCCTGTAGGTTATTTATTTATTTATTTTTTATTCTTTTTTTGGATTAATAGTCACTCTCTCCCCTGAGCTGACTTTATTTTTGGTACTGCAGTGGAGTGCATCTAAGGATCAGTAAACCTGCTTTTAAATCTGTGTAGGAGCTGGCAGCTTGAAACATTCTCTAGTTTTGTATATATCTCCAGGATTGAACTAATAGAATCTCTGCACATGATTGTGGGTGGTCCTACATCTTCTCATTTGCTGAATAAACTATGAGGGGATTTTGCTTTCCATGTTGACTTCTTAATGTATTCTATATCATGGAAAATGTAGTAATTAGACTGTGGGAATAGCGCGGAACTCCATGAAAGTAGGTCTTGAATCTACGGTTCTTAAAAATGCACTATGGCTTTGAGTAGGCTAAAGTAGTAGTTTAACCACTTCACACCCAGAAGGATTTCCCACTGTAGGATCAGAGCACTTTTTGCGATTCGGCACTGTGACGCTTTAACTGACAATTGCGCGGTTGTGCAATGTTATACCCAAACAAAACTTGCGGCCTTTTTTGGTGGTATTTGATCACCTCTGCATCATTTCTGATCACCACTATAAACCAAAAAAAGCAACAATTTTGCAAAAAAAAAAACAATATTTCTTACTTTTTGCTAAAATACAAATAAAAAAAAATATATAAAAAAACTAATTTATTCATCAGTTTTGACCGATTTATATTCATCCTCATATTTTTGGTAAAAAAAATTGCAATTGGTATTTATTGATTGGTTTGCGCAAAAGTTGCAGCGTTTACAAACCATGATAATTAATTTCTGGCATTTTTCCTTTTTTTCTTTTTTTACTGGAAATGGCGACGATCTGCGATTTTTATCGGGACTTTCATATTGGGGCGGACATGTCGGACATTTTTGACACTTTTTTGGGACCAATGACATTTAATCAGCGATCAGAAATTTAAATATCTACTGATTACTGTATAAATGTCATTGGCAGTGAAGGGATTAACCTGCAGGGGGCAGGGAAGGGGTTAACTGTGTTCCCTAGGCGTTTTCTTTTTCTTTTTTAATTTAAATTTTATTGACTTTTTTCATAGAATACAAATATAAAATTCATTGAGCATTCTATACATTACAGCCTCCTTTCTATACATACAGTATGTTCACAAAATCCCAGATCCCAGGATCCCAGATACCAGAATTTAGTTTTGTGTGTGCATGTGTGAGATTGCCCTGCACATGCAGAGTTGTATTGCAGGCATTTGGTACCAAGCAAAGACCTGTGGCATGTCTGTGTAGGCACAGGATACGTTAGGATGGCAATGCAGAAGAGGAGAGGTGGGACAAGGACATCTCCGGGGTAAAGTTCCTCTTTAAACAGGTCATTGGCACAATTTGCCTGACTGAAACTTTAGACTAAGCTGTTTAATAAGGGATACGCAACTGTGCTAAATTAATGCTGATGCAACAGTGAGCTGTGTAAACAACAGGCTTCTTTCATCAAACTGAGAACCTGTAAAATGTTAAAATTAAGCTAAAGACCCACCTGCTTCTCAATAGCAGAAATCAAACTATTGAAAAGTTAAAACTATTTAACTATTAAAAAAAACATATTGTAATATTTATTTTTCAGTCTTGACCATAATAAACAAATAAATGATGTACACAGCCACTATGCAGTGCTAATTTTTAAGTCCTGTAACCTTGCAACCATTCAGAATCCATGTTGTGTGGATGTGTGGTTATATAGTTGTCCTTAGTTACAACATCTCAGTCTTATAACTTTAGAATATGAAATCTGTATTGATATGGCACATCCAACACCTAATATTTTACTAATTGATCTCAAGTTGGGACAGTTGTTTCAAAGTTTGAAAGATTTGAAAATAATCCAACCGTTTATTGTGGGTACACTATATCAGCAAATAGCTTTGACATGCCACCAGCACAAAGAACAGGTTGGATCGAAAATCTCCAAACTACCCACTATTCTTTTTTTTTTTTTTTTTTGCTTTGGCTGCATAAGTACTATTTTATTTTTTTGATTACAAGACATTAAAGTGCATGCATATGTGTTTGTCAGAGATAAAACAATCTTCGGGGGGTAACATTGGCATGTGTGTAATGTACATAAAAGCATTCCTTATGTAAAATCAATAAATATGCTTGAAGAAAGTTATGATGGTTAACGTTAATTTTGGAGATGGACTTGACCACTTTTCCTTTTCTTAAGTGTTCATACATTTTGTATAAAGGTTCTTTACAATACTTATAGAAAAACCTTAAAATGTTGCAGCCCTAACTTTCACTGCTGTTGTGTTTTACGTGTTTTATTGCATGTTTTTGCTAACCAGCATTCTTTTTTTTATTGTATTTTTTATTAAGATATTTATGACATGCAAAAATAATGGAAAAGAGAGGGAAATGGACATAACCTCCATCTCACTGGCTGGAACAAAACGAGAATTACATCAGATATAATTGGCACAATTGAATAGAAAAGCGTATATCAGAAAACTCCAATATCATGAATTCGTATATAAACTTTGAGCATGTATATAGAAATAGGGATTGGCTAACTGTTAAGGCCAAGCATTGGTTTGGCACCAAACAGCCGCCCGTTTGGGTGTTCACCGAACACCCGAATTTATGGTGTGCTAAGCGGGATGTTCGCCCGCTGAGCGCACAGTAAATAGGTTATTAAGGAGTGAGCTAGCTTTGCCACTGACAGCTGAATGAAAAAAAAAAACATTGTCAGAATAGCAAAATGTTAAATAAATGGCATGGGGGTCCCCCCAATCCATACCAGGCCCTTTCGGTCTGGTATGGATTTAAAGGGGAACCCCATGCCACAACAAAATGGTGTGGGGTCCCGCCAAAATCCATACCACGCCAAGATTTTATTTTAAAAAAAGGCGTTGGGCCGACCAAAATCCATACCAAAACCTTATCCAAGCATGCAACCTAACAGGCCAGGAAAGGGGGAACGAGTGAGCACCCACCTCCTGAACCATACCAGGCCACATGCCCTCAACATGGGAAGTGCTTTGGGGCAGGGGGCTCTGCTCCTGCACCCCAAAGCACCTTGTCCCCATGTTGGTGGGGACAAGCGCCTCTTCGCCACAACCATGGGTTGTGGTTGTGGGGGTCTGCGGGCAGGGGGCTTATCGGAATCTGGAAGCCCCATTTAACAAGGTGGCCCCCAGATCCCGTCCCCTATGTGAATGAGTAGGGGCTACTCATTCACCAAAAAAAGTGTCAAAAAATAAAAACACACACACAGTTTTTGACAATTGCTTTGTTAAAAATAAAAAAACAATGTCCCCAATGTACAGTATCTCACAAAAGTGAGTACACCCCTCACATTTTTGTAAATGTTTTATTATATCTTTTCATGTGTCAACACTGAAGAAATGGCACTTTGCTACAATGTAAAGTAGTGAGTGTACAGCTTGTATAACAGTGTAAATGTGCTGTCCCCTCAAAATAGCTCAAGTGTGTCTTGCCTACAGTCTAGTATGGTGGTGGGAGTGTCATGGTCTGGGGCTGCATGAATGCTGCCGACACTGGGGAACTACAGTTCATTGAGGGAACCATGAATGCCAACATGTACTTTGAAATACTGAAGCAGAGCATGATCCCCTCTGTTCAGAGACTGGGCCGCAGGGCAGTATTCAAACATGATAACGACCCCAAACACACCTCCATGATGACCACTGCCTTGCTAAAGAAACTGAGGGTAAAGGGGATGGGCTGGCCAAGCATGTCTCCAGACCTAAACCCTATTGGGCATCTGTGGGGCACCCTCAAATGGAAGGTGGAGGGGTACAAGATCTCTAACATCCACCAGCTTTGTGATGTCATCATGGAGGAGTGGAAGAGGACACCAATGGCAACCTATGAAGCTCTGGTGAACTCCATGCCCAAGAGGGTTAAGGCGGGCATTGATGGAAAATAATGGTGGCCACACAAAATATTGACACTTTGGGCCAAATTTGGACATTCTCACTTTTGTTGACAGTGGTTTAGACATTAATGACTGTGTGTTGAGTTATTTTGAGGGGACAGAAAATGTCCACTGTTGTACAAGCTTTACACTCACTACTTTACAATGTAGCAAAGTGTCATTTCTTCAGTGTTGTCACATGAAAAGATAGAATAAAGTATTTACAAAAATGTGAGGGGTGTACTCACTTTTGTGAGATACTGTAGATGCATCGTCAATCACAAAGCCAGCCACACCGCTGAAAAAATAGAACAAACAGAAAAATCTCCATCCTCAATGAAGGTTAACCGGCAACTGCCTGCTCTGCCATCTGACAGCTCTTAAATAGGTAAGGGGGAGAGCCACCTGGTGACATCACCCAGTGGCACCGCCCCCTTGTGATGTCACCGACCAATGCATGCTGGGTCAGTTATGTCACATGGGGCTCTGCCCCATATCTATTTAAGAACTATCAGATGTTGGAGCAGGCAGTCTGCAGTTAGCCTTAGTTGCAGAGCTTTTTTTTTCTTTTTTTGGGTCCACCAGTGCAGCGGGCATCATGATTGATGATGGATCTACATCGGAGGACATTGTTTTTCTTATTTTGAATAAAGGAATTGTCAAAAACTGTGTGTGTGTTTTTATTTCTTTTTGACGCCTTTTTTAGTGAATGGGTAGGGGCACAATGTACCCCATACTCATTCACATAGGGGGCCAGGATCTGGAGGATCTGTTAAAGGAGGCTTCTAGGTTCTGGTAAACCCCCTGCCTGCAGATCCCCTTACCCACCACCCAGGGTTGTGGGGAAGAGGCCCTTGTCCCCATCAAAATGACAAAGCACCCCTGCCCCAAAGAACTCCCCCATGGTGAGGGCATGTGGCGGCTTGGTATGGTTCAGGAGTGGGGGCACTCGCTCATCCCCCCTTTCCTGGCCTGCCAGGCTGCATGCTTAAATAAGGGTTTGGTATGGATTTTGGGGGACCCCACACCCCTTTTTTAATTTTGGCATTTTTCCCCTTAAAATCTATACTAGACCAAAAGGGTCCGGTATGGATTGGGGGAGCCCACTCCATTTTTTTTTTACATTTCTGTATTGATGGCAATGGTTTCCAGCCGGGAAAGTAAGTTTAAATATAATTTTTTCTTTATATATATATCAGTTTTGTTGCAGTAGGTTCTATACACAGTACAGGCAGACTAAGAGGACCCCCCAGGAACTATATTTAAAATGATTTCTCATTCTTCTTGATTGATTTTAAGCATCATTAAAATCACTGCTCTTTTAAAAAATATATTTTATGTTTGCATTGCCCCTCAGGGCAGTACCTGGGCCCCAAACTCTTTTTATGGCCAATAACTTGCATATAAGCTTTAAAAATGGGGACTTTTGAATTTTCAAGTTCTGGTCCCATAGACTTTAACCACTTCCGGACCGCCGCCGTCATATGACGGCGGCCTCCTTGAAGTGGAATACCGTTGTTATGGTAGCAGATAGCTACCATAACCCAGGTATTTTTTTTTTCAGCCGGCAATTCGGCATGTGGATTTATCGCAAGATCACTTTTATCAGTGGCAGGAGAGGTGCCTCCCCTCCCTCCATTTTCCCGTCTTCTTTGCTGCTTACCGGCCACCGTCACAGTGGCCCAGACCATACAGCAGTTTAACAGGACAGGTTCCACTCAGAACAGGCCTCGCCATGGTTGACCAAAGAAGTTGAGTGCATGTGCTCAGCATCATATCCAGAGGTTGTCTTTGGGAAATAGACGTATGAGGGTTGCTAGCATTGCTGCAGAGGTTGAAGGGGTGGGCGTGTCAGCCTGTAAGTGCTCAGACCATATGTTGCACACTGCATCAAAGTGGTCTGTATGGCTGTGGTCCCAGAAGGAAGCCTCTTCTAAAGATGATGCACAAGAAAGCCCGCAAACAGTTTGCTGAAGACAAGCAGATTAACCACTTCAGCCCCGGAAAGTTTTACCCCCTTCCTGACCAGAGCACTTTTTGCGATTTGGCACTGCGTCGCTTTAACTGACAATTGCGCGGTCGTGCAGCGTTATACCCAAACAAAATTTGTGTCCTTTTTTTCCCACAAATAGAGCTTTCTTTTGGTGGTATTTGATCACTGCTGCATAATTTCTGATCGCCTCTATAAACAAAGAAAGAGGGACAATTTTGCAAAAAAAACTATATCTCTTACTTTTTGCTAAAATTCAAATCCAAAAAAAAAATATATAAAAAAAAAATAGTTTTTCATCGGTTTTGGCTGATTTATATTCTTCCTCATATTTTTGGTAAAAAAAAAATTAGCAATCGGCATTTATTGATTGGTTTGCGCAAAAGTTACCGTGTTTATGGATGATGAGAATTAATTTCTGGGGTTTTTATTATTTTTTACTAGTAATGGCGGTGATCTACGATTTTTAGTGGTGCTGCGATATTGGGGTGAACATGTCGGACATTTTTGACACTTTTTTGGGACCAATGACATTTATACAGCAATCAGAAATTTAAATGTCCACTAATTACTGTGTAAATGTCATTGGCAGTGAAGGGGTTAACCTGCAGGGGGCGATCTAGAGGTTAACTGTGTTCCCTGGGCGTGTTCTAACTGTGGGGGGGCTGGGCTACCATGGGCTTAAGAGATCTAACTGATCCCAGTGACAGGGATCAGTAGATCTCTTATGTCCCCATTGAAAGAGCGGGGAACCGCCGTGTTTACATCGGCGGTTCCCCGCTCTTTGGCTCTAGCAGCTCATCGCGGCCCGCCGGGGGACATCGGGTCCACCCGAGCCGCGGGTGCACTCCTCCGGAGTGTGTTGGGCACGAGAGTGCGCTGCCGGTGGCGTGCCCTCATCCCCTAGCTGCGCCTGCATGAATCGCCGCCTTTTTACGGCGATCTGCGGTAAGTATCCACACCGCCGCAGTAAATATACTGCGCGCGGTGTGGAACCGGTTAAGGACATGGATTACTGGTACCATGTCCTGTGGTTTGATGAGACAAAGATAAACTTATTTGGTTCATATGGTTTCAAGCGTGTGTGGCGGTAACCACGTGAGGAGTACAAAGACAAGTGTGTCTTGCCTGCAGTCAAGCATGGTGGTTAGCACTAGAACTCCTCTAACTCAAAACTGGTAACCTGTAGAGATTTTTAAATGTCGCCAATGGAGATTTTTAAGTAGCAAAGTTTGTTGCCATTCCGCTAGCGGGCACAATTTTGAAGCATGACATGTTGGGTATCAATTTACTCGGCGTAACATTATCTTTCACAATTTGGAAAAAATAGTGCTAACTTTACTTTTTTCTTATTTTTTAACTCAAAGAAGTGAATTAAAAAAAAATAAATAAATCACACTTGTAAGACCACTGCGCAAATACGTGTGATATAAAGTTTTCCAACGACCACCATTTTATTCTCTAGGGTGTTAGAAAAAAATATATAATGTTTGGGGGTTCTAAGTAATTTTATAGCTAAAAAAATGGTTTTAACTTGTAAACACCGAACCCAAAAAAGAGGCTTGGTCTGGAAGTGGTTAATAGGGTTTGTGGTTTGGGTCCAAACTTTTTCCGTGTTTGGGAGTTCTGGTGCGAACCGAACCGGGGGCATTTGGCCCATCCTATATAGAAATACAAAATCACATAACAGCATAAAGGAAAAAAAATAACAAAGATGCAAACCAGGGGCGTGTCCTGACATCACTGGTGGCGGCCATGTTTTCGGAGAGCTCCGGGAGTTGGAGAATGATCCACAGCCATCCAGCCTTTCCAGGCCTTGGTGAGTGCCCTGACCTCAGGGATCAAAGCAGCATCAACAGGGCATAAGTTCGAGCTGTCCATTTGGTGAGATTAGCACCCACTGTCTGACTGATCAGGCCCGATCGGACCTCCATTGAACTCTAGCCGCCGCCATCTTGCGGCCTTCTCCCACAGCATCCTCCTTGCTGAAATCCACAGGGACCCAGATACCCTCAAGCCGCCTCCTGTCCCATCGATACCCCTGTACCGATAATCACCAGGCTCGGGCCCCAGATCGATTTCCTCGCTGAAAACTCGCGGCCCGCTGGCCTCCTTAAATCGAGGCCCCGGCTGTGGCCTACAGGGGCCCAGTGCAGCCACCCATCTCTCCACTAGTACAAACTGTCTCCAGCTCCTCAATAGCTCTAGGGACCTGGGCTGCTAAATTGGCTGGACCCCCCCTCCCTGTGGAGGTTGTTGAAGTGGTATTTCCTCACAAAATAAGAGGCCTTGAACTACCCCGCTGGAAGCCCACAACTGGCGGCCAGCTTAGCCCTCCCGCTTCACTGATACCTCATACCACTTCCAAAGCCTACAGGGGTCCCTCAGAGAAGGTCCTCACCACCGCCAGACTGTCAAACATACTAAAATTATCTCTCTGCAAATGTTAAACTGGCAAATGACCGCTAACTGAACACTGGGGTCTTCCCCACCCTCCACAGCCCCTTTAAATTTATCTCTAGCTACAATATCTGCTGGGGCCACCACAACCGATCACAACTTTAAGAGAACATCTCATGGTGAAGATTGGGTGGAAAAAGCCCACCCCCACCGTATCGTGGTTCACAACCAGTAGAAACCATGGAGAAATTCCTTACCAGGCCGTCATCCCCGCCCTCAAGAACTCTGGGTGACTTCCTGGAGAGGTCCTCTCAGACTACAGAACTGTTGACAGACCCACCTTCCACCCCCGCTCCACATCCCTCAGTACTTGGACGTAAAGCTACAAGCTCTTCTATTGAAAATTACACAGTCTATCTCCCAAGCTGTTGGAAAAATTTCTCAGGAGTTACGGGGTGAGATAGATCAGCTGGGGGAACGTACAGACACTCTTGAAACTAAAATGATATCATCCAATATGTTCATGTCTTGGAAGAGGAGAATGCTGCTTTTAAACACAGGGTCTCTCAAATACAGATGCAGCAGGAGGATTTGGAAAATAGAGAGAGACGCCAAAATCTTCGTATCAGGGGAGTCCCTGAAACAGTGATGGATGACAACTTACCCACCTACTTACTGGGCTTATTCAATTTCCTGGCACCTGAAATAGCAGACATAGACTGGAGGCTGGATAGAGCCCACAGCTCTTTGGCACCGAAACCCCCAGTAGAGGCGAGACCGAGAGACATTGTAGTTCGCTTTCACTACTACGACAGCAAAGAGGCACTAACCCTAGCTACTCAAATTAGATCTCAGCTAAACTACAAAGGAGATAAAATCCAAATTTTCAGTGATCTTACTATCACTCTAGCAAAGAGGTAAAGTCTGAAACCAATTAACACTCTGTGGTGACAAAGAATGGTACTCAACATGTTCTACGTGACATCTATGAGGGTGAAGCCTTTTGGAAAAATCTAGGCCTCCCACCGATTCCTGAGGAGGAATAATCTCCCCTCCCTTCTACTCCTCCTCATCCCACCTTGGATTTGGACCCCGGCCAAAGGGAAATCAAAGAAGGCCCTCAATACTCCCCAGCATCAGGTTTTATTCCAATTACGCCATTTTGTTCATCCTGTGACAAGTAGACTTTTGACCTTTGTGGACATCAGCAACAAACAGATTCCCACTAACCTTCACTACTCTTACCTACAGATCAAGCATTTTTTTGTTACTTTATCCCCATCTCTTACATAAGATAAGCGCAATCAATTTGAACTATTGTGTGCCCAGGGACCTTATCAGTCCCATTTAATCTCTACCATTTACCAGCTACTTCATGAGGTCTTTCCTCTCTCTCTGATGACACACATACATACACAAGGAAATGGTCTCAAATTTTTCAGTAGCCACTTCCTGTCCAGGACTGGAAACAAATATGGATGGCAGTTTTTAGCTCCTCTAGATGTGTGACTCAGAGAGAAAACGGTTAAAGTGCTGATGTTTTGGTACAGAACTCCAAATATTCTGCACAAACACAACCCAACCTTGTCACCCCTTTGTTGGAGATGTGGATTGGAAGTGGGGACCCTATATCATATTTTTTGGCAATGTGTACAAATACAGCCCTTCTGATTAGAGGTTAGACATATACTCCAGACTTTATGTGAGGCATCACTACCATTGGATCCACTGCACTACCTTTTGGGCCTTACCTTTTCTCGTCAGAAAAAAAATGTGAGGCGGATGCTGTCGTACGTACTTTTAGCAGCTAGGAGAGCCATGCCAATGCTTTGGCTGTCAAGGGAACCTCCCTCCCTAACCATGCTACACAAAATCATTATAGACATAAGAAAGATGGAATTCCTCACAGCTTCGGTCACAGACTCTGTCCATAAATTTGACAAAATCTGGGGTTTATGGGATACCTCCAGTTTTGGGGGAACCCCAGCACCCACCTAAGGTTATTATCTCCATTGGATGTAGACCCTCTCAAGTGGACCCAATAATTAGGCTTACCCGGGTCTTACCCACCAATACATACCCATTCTCTCTACAATGTATAGATGTATCAGAGTAATGACTTATTACCCTACTTCTATTTTCTTCAAGGTTCTAAATTTTAAATGTTTAAAGGTTTAAAAATGGCCTGAACACCTCTATTGTTTACTTCTTTATACCTTTGCTTATATTATTTCTACATGTAATTTTCTGTAAGATTACCTGCATATATTTTTTTGAAAAATGGTAAACTTATTGTATCTTTGTACCTTTTTCTCATTTAATAAAAATATAATTCTGAAAAAAAAAGATGCACACCATGGATTTCGTGGTTCATAGGGTCAGGCAGCAAAATAATCAGGATAGCAAGACATATTAGATAACTGCGTTTCTAATGTAACTTGTTCAGGACAATACTCTGAGCCATCCCATATATCCCAAATTTTTGTAGATCTTGACAGAGAACCTTCTACCATTGCTGTCAGGTGTTCAACTCTGTGGATTTCTGCTATAGTTGATAAGAGCTGTAAGTGCGTGGGGAAGAAGTGGATAGCCAACAAGATGGTATAACCCTTTTTGTAGCTAATAAAACAAAATACATCAGCTTCTTTGCATGCTTAAAGATACCCCAATAAGGTAGTCCCAGTAAATAGTGCATGGGGTTTAAAGGTATAACTGTATCGAGAAGGGTTTGCAAAAGGGACTGAACATAGGCCCAAAAAGATTTAATGATGCAACATTCCCAGGAAATGGGATAATGGCACTATGGCATCTCCAGCATTGCCCTATTGGAATACCAGACATCCTCCAGAACAGAAGCAACCGATTCCTGTGACAGTGGCAGCTTCAGAAGCGGAGTGGGAGTCCCAGAGAGCAGACAGGGACTGGAGCTGCTGGATTAAGCGTCCTTCATCTTTAAAGGTCACGCATGTGCCCCTAACCAGCATTCTTTCTGTGTTTCCTATATTGTTTTAATGATCTCCACAGCTTTTTCCCCCCTTTTTCCTGGGTCCTTTCATAGTTGCTTTTTGTGTGGTCTTACATTATTTACATTATAATTTGCAAAGTCCTTGTTCTTTTCACTAAACTACCACGCTTCGCAGTACCTGCAGATATATGAGGGTGGATTTACTAAAGGCAAATAGACTTTGTACTTTTCAAGTATAGTTGCATTCTGCAAGTGCAGTTGTACTCATTTTCCTAGAGATTAGCAAATGTGGAAACACTTTGCTGATTTCCATCATGCAATCATGTGTAAGCAGTAATGTTTTTTCTAGCACCTCGTTGGGTAAAGTGAAGCTTAACCACATTCCATTTACTAAGGAAAATAAGCACAACTGTACCTGCAAAGTGCACTGTCTATTTGTCTTTAATAAATTAACCCATCATCTTTTAATTGTATGTCCATAGCATGATGCTTCTCTGTGCTGCCTCTTGTTTATACTAATCACTTGTACTGCTTTTTCTCACTGTAAAGCATTCATTATGCTGCCAACTACTACAACTGTTTTCCTTTGACAATACGTTTACATCCTGCCCCTCTAGAGCATAAACCTTATTCTTTAATTGTGAAGATTTTTCCAAGATTATCAAGTTATTATCAATTATATTGTAGAAACACTAACCAAAATTAAAAAGCACACTACAAAAATGTTTAACCTTTTGTCAGAACAATAGTATGCCAACAGCACTGTGAACCCAATGCATATTGCTCTTGCAGCAACAAACATTCATGAATTCCTTATCTCTGAACGTGTTCTAGGACAGTGATTTAGAAAGCATGGAGACCAAAGCATCTGAATGGCAGCCAGGGAAGTAACATTCCCTTAAAAAGGGTCAGCAATTGTAGCTTACCTATTTCTCTTATGACAGGTATTCTTAACCATTTGCTGAATGTTGTACATCGATTTCTGTTCAGTTAGTGCTTGGTTATACCAAACTTGGTGTCATTTTTACTTTCAATAGTTTTTTATTGAAAAAGTAATAGTTCACATATAATATAAACACTTTTTTAGAATACAGAATAACATCAAATTCGACACTATAAATTAGGTTGAGACCATTGTGAACTCAGTCACTCGCACACTTGCATCTTTATCAAGAACGTGAGTACAACCCGGTATCTATCGTTAGGTGTGTTCTATTGTTATTAGGACAACCTATTATGACCCACCAGTCTCTTCCATGCAGAGCAACTCAAGGAACAATGATGAGAACGAGTATCTGGATTGATCCGACCCGTCCCAAAAGGGAACACGCTGCGGGTCAGACGTTCCCGGACACCCCAACCCCTCTCAGGGTGAGAACGGTAAGTTTTCCTCTGTAGGGAAGGGCCAACCCTTATTCTACTAACAGGGTAGACTATCAAAATGTAAGACAGTATTGAAAAATAAGTGTGCAAAACCTGAAATTACATGTCTCACCAGGTATGTATGGCGATAATAGTGAAATCGAAGAAGAGAAAAGACAGAGTAATAAAGAACACAGATTGAGAAAGAGAAAAGAAAGAAAAGAGGAGTATAAAAACCATTTAGGAAGAAGAAAGAGCCTCTCGGGTCATCCGGGGGGAGAGGTTGCTTGATGCTGTTATTATTCCCGGAAAGAGAGGGGTATGAGTGAACTGCATCCAGGGCTCCCAAACTAATTCAAAGAGCCGCTCCCTATCCATCAGGGTGCTGGCCATCTTTTCTTGCTATGATTAAGCGTCAGATATAGACGTGAAACGCGTCAGCTTTTGTACCTGGGGTTTGTCCCCCAATATGCTCTGCTTGTATGTCATTTGATTTTACCAATAAACGGCAATTTTTGGAGTGTGGCTGTCTGAAGAACTTTTCTCAGTATCTCCATCTTTTCTTGTACCATTATCCACATGACCTTGCGCTTAACCGCTGACCAAGGTATCGAGGGTTTTTTCCAATATTTTGCTATGGTGATTTTGGTAGCCGTGAGTATGAAGAGAGCAAGCCGTTGAATGTGTTTGCTCACTTTATCAATTCGGTGGTTCAGTAAAGCAATCTCCGGGGTCTGCGGAATTGCTACCCCAGTGATTTTACGTAACACTGCAAAAATTTTGTTCCAGAGGCTCCGTATCCGAGGACATGTCCACCAAATATGTAGCATTGTACCCAAGTGAGCGCATCCTCTGAAGCAAAGAGGGGAGACGTTCGGAAAGATCCTGGCCAGAGTATGTTGAACTCTATACCACCTTAAAAGAACTTTGATATTGGCTTCCAAAAGCGAAACATTCATTATCCCTTTGGAGGAGTGAAGGAGGCAAGAGTTCCACATCTCAGGATCCCAAGAGCTGTCCAACTCCCTCTCCCATGCAAGCGCATATGAAGTTTTCACGCTGTTGTCAGCCAGGATTGAATAGATCAGCGATATCCCCCCTCTCTGGTCCGATATATTAGCACACCATGATTCATAGGCTGTAACTGTAGGGGGTTCTGGTTTAGAGGTCCAAATTGAGTGCAGGTAGTGTGAGATTTGCAAGAATCTGAATCTCTCCGAACCGGGCATTTCAAGTTTGCTGGTGCAATATCCCAATGTGAGAGGGCCCGCGGAGTTAAAAAAGTGCCAATCCTATATAGCCCCTTATTCAGCCACCATTTGAATGCCTGAATATTGCAGCCTGGTGGGAATTTAGGATTGTGGAATAGATGATATAGTGGATGGAGCGGTGAGATGAGGGAGGGAATCTTATGTAGACGGTCACATAGCGCCAATGAATGTGAGAGAGTCGGGAACATAACTGCTGGGCGAAGATTTGAGGGCATCCACAGTAAGAAGTCAATTGTAAAATTGGGGATTGCCTGCCTCTCCATCAGGCTCCAATCAGGTTTAGCTTTACGTGTGTAAATCATGGAAAATTGTGCCAGTTGGGCTGCTTGATAATACCACCATAAATTTGGGACTCCTAACCCTCCCTGTCTTCTGAGGCGAAATAAGATATTTTTTGAGCACCTTGGTACCCCAAATAAACCGGATGATTTTAGACTGAAAATTTAATAGGTGATCTTTTTTGACAGGAATGGGAATAGACCTAAACAGATAGCTTAGGCAGGGCAAAAGCGTCATCTTGACTGCATTGATGTGTCCCATCCACGATAACTCGAGTTTGGCCCAGGTTGCCAGCTCTTTGTTTAATTTTAGGTACATCGGTGGATAATTAACCTGGTATAAGGACTCAATTTTGGGAGTAAGGGTAATTCCCAAATATGGAATGGAGACAGGGCTCCATCTAAAAGGAAAATGCGTCTGAAGATTAGCTACCATACTTGGGGAAACTGATATATTAAGTGCCTGAGATTTATCCATGTTCACCTTAAGTCCCGATAAATTTCCAAATCTGTGAAGCAGGGCGAAGATGTTCGGTGTGGAGACAAGTGGGGAGGTGACAAAAAGCAACAGGTCATCGGTGAAGAGGGCACATTTATGTTCCCCATCTCCGCATCTAACCCCTTTAATATCCGAATTATGTCTAATCACTATCGCAAGTGACTCAATCGCTATTGCAAATATTAATGGGGACAAAGGGCATCCTTGCCTCGTACCCCTCCCGATTTGGAACCTATCAGAAAAGTAACCCTGAAGTTTAACCTGTGCACTAGGGCTCGAGTAAAGGGAGCGTAGGATCCCAAGGAAATTCAGGCCAAACCCCCATTTCGTAAGGACATTGAAGATATATGGCCAGGTGACCGAATCAAAGGCCTTCTGGATATCAACGGAAAGGAGAAACCCCTCCTGCGGGGCTCCACCGTCCCACCGAGACCTCAGCAAAGAAATTACATTAATGGCCCTTCTTATTTGATCAGGCCCCTGTCTCCCCAGGATGAAGCCCGCCTGGTCTTTCTGTACATATTGGGCAATGAAGGAAGAGAGCCTGTTAGCCAAAATTTTGGTTAAAATCTTTAGATCATTGTTGATCAGTGAGATCGGTCTATAGTTACCTACTACGCTTGCATCCTTACCCGGTTTTGGTATTACAGAAATGTATGCCATGTTAAGGGCTCCATCCAGAGGAGAGCCGGCTTTTAGAGAATTAAAAAAATTGGCCAAATGAGGAACCAAAGAGAGTGAGAATTTTTTGTAATATATAGGTGGGAATCCATCCGGTCCCGGCGCCGATTTTAATTTGATACCCTTTATCACCTCCAGTATTTCGGATTCAGATATTGGGTCTTCTAATAAGTCTATATGAGATTTCTGGAGTTTTGGTATAGGTATGCTGTCTAAGAAGTTGTCTAAATCCGTTTCGGGGCATGAGTTATGGACTTTATATAGCTCTGCATAAAATCTCTGAAAAGCTTCCATGACATATTTCGGATTCTGAGTGAGAGTGCCCTCCGACGTTCTTATTTTCGGAAAATTGAGGCCTTGGAATCTGGGAGAAAGTTTAGTAGCTAATTTGGTGCCGATTCCATATCATTTGTTTTTCCGCTTTGGTGGTTAATGCTAAGTTCAATGCCACACAAGCTGATTCACGATTTTTAAGAGAAACCTTGGTGGGAGATTGTTTATGAGCCCTACACAACGCTAGGAAGTCCGCCTGAAGTTTGGTTATATTTGCTCGCCTTTTTCGTTGTAATCTTGAGGAAGTTTGAATAAGTAATCCTCTTATCACCGCCTTATTTGCGGCCCAGAGGGAGAAACCATGGGATCAGCATTCGTCTTAAAGTAGTCCTGGATTGCTTTATCTATTACTGTGCATTGTACTGGGTCGCTAAGTAAGGCTTCATTAAGATGCCATGAGAATTGGGATTGAGAGCCTAAACACCGTTGCAAGGTCAAGACAACCATCGAGTGATCTGAAATGGAGCAGTCTTTTATTATAGCTTTAATCGCTAGCGGGATGCTAGGGATTGGGAGGAATATATGATCTATTCTGGCATAAACTTGGTGGGGGGCAGAATAGTGAATATAATCTTTAGAACGGGGGTTCATTTCCCTCCAGATATCCACTAGGCCCAAACTGTGAAGTAGGTTGGCAATATGTGTACAGCGAAAGGTCAAAGGTTAGGTTAGTGTCCCCTCCCATAACCAGGATCCCTTGGAAGTGGGGCTGTAGCTTCTTGACCATAGATGAGAAGAAACCAGCCTGGCCACTGTTGGGTGCATAATATGAGACAAAGGAGTACAGTACTCCGTCTATTGTACCCTTGACCAGTAAGTATCTCCCTTCTGGGTCCTTATGAGACTCCGTCAGGGAGAACTTTGTGTGTTTAGAAAAGCAGATTGCCACTCCCTTGGTTTTATTATGAGCCTTAGAGAGATAAAATTGGGGAAAAAAGCTATGCAGAAAGGATGGATTGTAGGAGGCCTGAAAGTGTGTTTCTTGCAGCAGGATGACATCTACTTTATTAGATTGGTATTGATTTAAAAGTTTCCTTCTCTTACATGGTGAGTTCAGACCCTGCACATTATGTGAGCAAATAAGGAGGGGGGAATTGGTGTTAATATCCGCCTGCATGGACCAGAAATGGGGGATACCCGCTAATTGAAAAATATAATCTTACCCTGGGTTGCATGATGGTGAGCATTCGCCACTCAGAACACCACTCTTCATGGGATGGATTGCGATTCTCGGATGACTTCGAGAGAGAGAGAGATAGAAGGAAAAAATATAGAGAGCGACTTCACTGTACCTGGAAGAATTGTTAAAACCTGGTTAGAGCCAATATATGCATCAGCAACAATTGAACAGTGTTGACCAAATTCAATAAACCCTTTACCCCCAGTGACAGGGGGGACCCATCCCTCCCTACCACCCAAACAACCCCAAAAAACCTTCCCTTAAGCGGGGAAGGGACATCATCCCAGGGTGAAGCCTAGTCAGATCCACTCAGGGATAAGTTGAGGCACATTAAATCCCCACCAACCAACCCGCTAATAACCTTACAAATACAAAAATATGTTTTCTGATAACACCCAACTTCAAACGGGCAAAAAGGGGACTAAAAAGGGGACTAACCAACTAATTAGCCTCCGTCTCCCACTAGAGGGGGAGACCTCAGGTGGAGGTCCGACCCACCCTACCCCCCAAAAAAATAAAAAATTAAAACCCCAACAAAAAAAGGGGGGGCCGGAGAACCTTTGTTGAGTTATAGAAACATTAAAAGTCTCCAAGATAAAAGTTCAGCAGTTCTGCAACATCCGTTGCTCGTGGATAAAGAAATCTCCCGATAGAAATTCTTCAGGAAAAGATATGAGTTCCGTCTGGAATTGGGAAAGTAAGACCTTCCAGAAAATGGGGCACAAGATTGTATCAGATACCTCAGGTCAAGGCGGTCTAGCTTCCTTTGATCTCTTGGCCTGTTGCCTCTGCCATAGAGGAGCAATGGGACTAGGTGGTGGAGGCCTCTTAGAGTGATCTCCGCCTCTGGATAGTGTACGGTGATAGATCGGAGAAAATCTGGATAGTGTGACCATGGAAGGTGAGCTGATCCTTGTTCCGTGCTTGCCGCATCACCTGTTCCTTAATCTTGTAATAGTGGGGTTTAACCACTATATCCCTCGGGAGCCCGTCCTGGCGAGGTGCCTGAAGCGCTCTGTGTGTGCGATCCAGCTCCAGGTGATGGTCAGAGATGGTGGGAATCGGGTCCCATAGGAGGGAGCGAACTTCCACATCAATGTCCTTAAAGGATTCAGGGAGCCCCCTGATTCTAAAGTTATACCTACGAGACCTGTTCTCTAGGTCATCTATCTTGTTAAGTGCAACGTCTAATTGCTCATGCAGCTCTTGGATGTGGTCTGTGTTCTGATTAGCTTGGGTAATAGCCTGATCTGTCTTGGCCTCTATGGCTTCAATCCTAACCCCCAGCTGCTGCAGATCTGATTGTATGGTGGTTGTAATCTGTGCAGCATTCTGAGCCAGGCCCCTGGTCAGCATATGTGAGAACATCTCCATCATGGAAGGAAAGTCAGTGGGAGAAGGCATGGGGGTATTGTGAGGCCCCCCTAGGTGATCCGGTGTACACAGTTCAGGTCCCCCTAATATGGGAGAGCGAAATGAGCTGCTTGCAGGGCCTGCCAGCAAAGAGACTGATGGAGCTGGGGATAACAATGTCAAAGTCTTACCCACATTAGGGCTGGGAGGTAGATCCGCGCAGAAGGGAAGGCTGTCCTGATCTGCAATAGACTGTTCGTCCTCCGGCGTCTGTTCCTGGGATGTGTGAGCCGGCGCCATCTTGTGATTCGGGCCTACTGAAGCCCCGGCCTCCAGTTGCCGGGAAAGGTCCCTCCGCGCTGCAGGAGTCGCCATCCGCGGGGATCTGGGAGTTCACAGGAGACTGTGGGGAGAATAGCGGCCCCGAATCGGGTGTTATCGGTGCTGTAGCGGGGTTTTCCGGTCGGAGAGGAGCAGAGCTCTCAATGCATGCGACTGCACCGAGCGCTGCGGCGCATGCGCCTCTAACTTGGTGTCATTTTTTAGAGCTGGCAATTGACTGTTTAGTAAAAGAGAAAAGAGCAGCTCTATGAGGGGGCGTGGCTTGCCTAAGAAGAAGATGGCCACTTAAACCCTCTCGTCGCGCTGACAGCAGCCGATATTCAACTCCACTGGAGGCTTTAGACGAGCTCACCCTCTCTTAACAAAAGGGACCTCCTCCAGGAACAATTCTACCACCAGATCCCGCTCTCCCCGGGACGCCCCCGGGCATCTGAGCCAGATTATGCCGGACACAACAGAGCAGCATGGCGGCCTCCATACAGAGATCCCCCTCTCTTACAAGCTCCAACACTGCCACTCCCACGCCTGCACATCCAGCTCCCTCCATGATAGAGGGACCCATCGCTACTCCCCAGAAAATTAGTGTACATGAACTCCACACAATAGCAGCAGAGATCCTACGCAAGGCCCATAACAGAATCCAGATTTCATACGAAGGTAACAACATACTCCTATACCAGGACCTGTCTGCTATCACACTCCAACACCGCAGAGATCGCCGTCCACTTCTAGAAATACTACGCACAAGAGGAATCCATTATGGATGGAAGTTTCCCTTCTGTCTCTCTGTAACATTTCAGAACTGCACAGCCGCACTAAAGGTACCTGAAGACTTGCCTAGATTCTGCGCCACCCTTGACATCCCACAGGTAGAAGTACCAAATTGGTCCTCCGAATTCCGCACACCGACCGGGAGAACCCACCACCCAGGGAAGAACCCATGGATGTTCAGGATCAGAGGTTCCGCAGACATAGGTCGCCCTCAGAAACTAGGGCCCAAGCATACCTGCCAAGCCTACCTCAATATCCGAGCCCCACTAAGGCTCCACAACCTCGCAGAGCCAGAAGAGACAATTGAACAGGATGCAAGTTGACAACCAGCACTCACATGAGATAAGTATTATTCTCTTTGGTTATGACCTGTACAGTTGCACTTGTTTCCCTGATGTGATATATAACTTTACAGAAGGCCCCAGCTCCTCCTAGACTTCTCATCGCTTCTCATCACCCTTACATTCTTTTAATGGGTTGCCCATCAACATCTCGCCTATAGATCCTTGGGAGAAAACCTATATACCCATCCTCATTCCAAATATTTATTTATTTTATATTTTTTGAGATATCTGGGCCTTACACATCGTCCCATGCCTTACAAAACAAGGCTCGGTCCCCGCAGAGGCGAGCACAAACGAACAATACCACAGAGAGACGATTGCCCCAAACCTTAACCCTCTCCAACACTGACACCAGTGTGCACTAGGCACAGGTTGGGGTCCCCCCCTTCAATACTATGCTTTGTAATGGGCATATACACCACAAGTGGCCATTTTTGACGGAACCATTGTCCAGAAACCCGAAAACTTGCGTGCTCAGATAGCACTGTCAACAGAGAAACATCTTGTTATGGAAATTTCTGGTTGTGACTCTAAAAATAAAAGTTAGTTTTGCACTTGCAGGAACAGATCCACAGGACTCAATCTCTGTGTTTAAAATGTCCGTTCTGACAAGATTTATTATTACATGATATTTTATACATAGATAAGAAAGGGGTGGTGTGAATTGTTATTAGAAACTAACAAATAGAAATATATTATTAAAAGCTAGCGAATAGAATAATTGCAAAAGTAAAACATAGAGAGGGGAGGGGGGAGTAGAGAGAGAGTGAGAGATTCTAGGAAAAAGTGTATCTGTGTGATAAGTAAAGGCCACAGAACACATTGCAGCGGCGTGAGCAAAATGGAGTCTTTTGTGCTTAAATGAACAATACAGTGAAAGTCCATGTCATTTCCCTCCTTTTGTTTATTTGACACCATTCTTTTCCGCATTACATTCAGCCGATTGCCGGTAGCTCCTGCTACGTTGGCGCAGAGAGATGGCGTCCTGTTCAGCTCTCTCCTAGCTTTCTCAGAATAATGGGTTCATCAGGGCTGGTGGACCATCTATTTATACAGTGGGTGATCACACAGAGGCACAGCCTGATGAGGAAGTAAATAACAAGTATGAGAAACAGGAACATCACAATGTAAACACCTAATTTCTGTAACCATGTTGCTATGCGATATAAAAAATCACCAAAACCTCTTAATCCCTTAAAGGGGTTCCATCCATCTTTAGCAATATCTCTGGTCTCATTCTGTAGTTCTCTTATCTTAGCAAGATGCCCTTTAATAATGTCCTCATTATCAGAAATGTATATACAACAGTCAGTGCGAATAACCTTACACATCCCACCTTGAGCGACTATTACTCCTGTAATAATTTCCCGTAGAACGATTCTATTCTCTTGATGTCTTACTCTGGTCTCTATAACGATTTCTACCTACCTTGGGGAAATTCCCTAATTCTCCAAAACCACTAAAAAATATAGCGTATCGTTGTACCAATGTCTTTAATCCACAAATGTAACACTACAAGGACAAAGAGTATGAACAATAAATGAAGGAGTAGTCCGACACGGAGACACACTAGTGGGTGACATATTTATCTACCAGGTGGTCGGGACTACTTGGGTAATAAGACTCTTTCGATCCTCTCTCGACTTGTC
>BLSH010147488.1:0-18420 GCA_018402905.1 Glandirana rugosa
ATCTCTAGTGATCTACGGGCAGTGATCCTCCGTGGTCTCCAGTGATCTATGGGCAGTGATCACACCTGGTATGTGGGCAGTGATCTTCCATGGTCCCCGGTAATCTACGGTCAGTGATCTTCCATGGTCCCCGGTAATCTACGGTCAGTGATCTTCCATGGTCCCCGGTAATCTACGGTCAGTGATCTTCCATGGTCCCCGGTAATCTACGGTCAGTAATCTTCCATGGTCCCCGGTAATCTACGGTCAGTAATCTTCCATGGTCCCCGGTAATCTACGGTCAGTGATCTTCCATGGTCCCCGGTAATCTACGGTCAGTGATCTTCCATGGTCCCCGGTAATCTACGGTCAGTGATCTGCCATAGTCCCCGGTAATCTACGGTCAGTGATCTTCCATGGTCCCCAGTAATCTAAGGTCAGTGATCGTCCTTGGTCCCCAGTAATCTACGGGCAGTGATCTTCCATGGTCCCCGGTAATCTAAGGTCAGTGATCTTCCATGGTCCCCAGTAATCTATGGTCGGTGATCTTCCATGGACCCCAGTAATCTAAGGGCAGTGAACTTCCAAGGTCCCCAGTAATCTATGGTCGGTGATCTTCCATGGTCCCCAGTAATCAATGGTCGGTGATCTTCCATGGTCCCCAGTAATCTATGGTCGGTGATCTTCCATGGTCCCCAGCAATCTATGGTCGGTGATCTTCCATGGTCCCCAGTAATCTAAGGTCGGTGATCTTCCATGGTCCCCAGTAATCTATGGTCGGTGATCTTCCATGGTCCCCAGTAATCTAAGGTCAGTGATCTTCCATGGTCCCCAGTAATCTACGGTCAGTGATCTTCCATGGTCCCCGGTAATCTAAGGTCAGTGATCTTCCATGGTCCCCGGTAATCTAAGGGCAGTGATGCTCCTCTTACCTGCGGCTCCAGCATCCAGTCCTCTGTCCCCGGGGCGGCCTCCTCCCGGTAGATGAATGCGGAGTAGAGGGGGATCCGGTGCTCGGTGCTGTACAGGGTGGCGGAGTGCGGATCCCCCTGGTACCTCTGACAGATGCGGACCTGTCCCGGGTGGGTGAAGCCCTGCGGCGGGCTCTCCTGGTAGAAGAAGCGGTTACACTCCGCGAAGCCATCCTCCCCATCCTGCAACACCCGGCCATACAGCAGGCAGGGCAGAGCCGCCAGGAACATCACCAGCGCCGCCACCGTCATCGTCCTCCCCGGAGTCCGCCCGCACCGTACACACTACCTGCCGTCCGAGGAGGGGGAGAGGTATGCGGGAGGAGAAGATCCGCTCCCCGCCCACTATACACCCAGCTCCGCCCAATATACACCCAGAGCTCCGCCCAATATACACCCAGAGCTCCGCCCAATATACGCCCAGAGCTCCGCAGTGTGACCGACTGCAGACACCACGCACAGCCTGCCGGGAGATCCCTCCCTTCTACCGACACCATACAGCCCTACACACAGGGACCCGACACCATACAGCCCTACACACAGGGACCCGACACCATACAGCGCTACACACAGGGACCCGACACCATACAGCGCTACACACAGGGACCCGACACCATACAGCCCTACACACAGGGACCCGACACCATACAGCCCTACACACAGGGACCCGACACCATACAGCCCTACACACAGGGACCTGACACCATACAGTGCTACACACAGGGACCTGACACCATACAGCGCTACACACAGGGACCTGACACCATACAGCGCTACACACAGGGACCTGACACCATACAGCCCTACACACAGGGACCTGACACCATACAGCGCTACACACAGGGACATGACACCATACAGCCCTACACACAGGGACATGACACCATACAGCGCTACACACAGGGACCTGACACCATACAGCCCTACACACAGGGACATGACACCATACAGTGCTACACACAGGGACCTGACACCATACAGCCCTACACACAGGAACCCGACACCATACAGCCCTACACACAGGGACCCGACACCATATAGCGCTACACACAGGGACCCGACACCATACAGCCCTACACACAGGGACCTGACACCATACAGCGCTACACACAGGGACCTGACACCATACAGCCCTACACACAGGGACCTGACACCATACAGTGCTACACAATGGGACCTGACACCATACAGCCCTACACACAGGGACCTGACACCATACAGCCCTACACACAGGGACCTGACACCATACAGTGCTACACACAGGGACCTGACACCATACAGTGCTACACACAGGGACCTGACACCATGCAGCGCTACACACAGGGACCTGACACCATACACACATCCCTCCCTTCAGCTGACACCACACAGTCCTACATATAGGGAGAGGGAGTGTGTATGGTGTCAGGTCCCTTTATGTAGGACTTTATGGTGTCAGTAGAAGGGAGAGAGCTTTGTACATAGGGACCGGTCCTCCTCAGAGAGCCTTGTACATAGGGACCAGTCCTCCTCAGAGAGCCTTCTACATAGGGACTGATCCTCCTAAGAGAGAATTGTACATAGGGACCGGTCCTCCCCAGAGAGCCTTGTACATAGGGACTGGTCCTCCTCAGAGAGTCTTGTACATAGGGACCGGTCCTGCCCAGAGAGCCTTGTACATAGGGACCGGTCCTCCTAAGAGAGAATTGTACATAGGGACCTGTTCTCCTCAGAGAACCTTGTACATAGGGACCGGTCCTCCCCAGAGAGCCTTGTACATAGGGACCGGTCCTCCTCAGAGAGCCTTGTACATAGGGACCGGTCCTCCTCAGAGAGCCTTGTACATAGGGACCGGTCCTCCTCAGAGAGCCTTGTACATAGGGACTGGTCCTCCTCAGACAGCCTTACATAGGGACCTGTCCTCCTCAGAGAGCCTTGTACATAGGGACCGGTCCTCCTCAGCCTTTTACTTAGGGACCGGGCCTCCTCAAAGAGCCTTGTACATAGGGACCGGTCCTCCTCAGAGAGCCTTGTACATAGGGACCGGTCCTCTTCAGAGAGCCTTGTACATAGGGACAGGTCCTCCTCAGAGAGCCTTGTACATAGGGACCGGTCCTCCTCAGAGAGCCTTGTACATAGGGACCGGTCTCCTCAGAGAGCCTTGTACATAGGGACCGGTCCTCCTCAGAGAGCCTTGTACATAGGGACCGGTCCTCCTCAGAGAGACTTGTACATAGGGACCGGTCCTCCTCAGAGAGCCTTGTACATAGGGATCGGTCCTCCCCAGAGAGCCTTGTACATAGGGACTGGTTCTCCGCAGAGAGCCTTGTACATAGGGACCAGTTCTCCTCAGAGAGCCTTGTACATAGCAATCGGTCCTCCTCAGAGAGCCTGGTACATAGGGACCGGTCCTCCTCAGAGAGCCTTGTACATAGGGACCGGGCCTCCTCAGAGAGCCTTGTACATAGGGACCGGTCCTCCTCAGAGAGCCTTGTACATAGGGACCGGTCCTCCTCAGAGAGACTTGTACATAGGGACCGGTCCTCCTCAGAGAGCCTTGTACATAGGGATCGGTCCTCCCCAGAGAGCCTTGTACATAGGGACTGGTTCTCCGCAGAGAGCCTTGTACATAGGGACCAGTTCTCCTCAGAGAGCCTTGTACATAGGAATCGGTCCTCCTCAGAGAGCCTGGTACATAGGGACCGGTCCTCCTCAGAGAGCCTTGTACATAGGGACTGGGCCTCCTCAGAGAGCCTTGTACATAGGGACCGGTCCTCCTCAGTGAGCGTTGTACATAGGGACCGGGCATCCTCAGAGAGCCTTGTACATAGGGACCGGTCCTCCTCAGAGAGACTTGTACATAGGGACCGGTCCTCCTCAGAGAGCCTTGTACATAGGGATCGGTCCTCCCCAGAGAGCCTTGTACATAGGGACTGGTTCTCCGCAGAGAGCCTTGTACATAAGGACCGGTCCTCCTCAGAGAGCCTTGTACATAGGGACCGGTCCTCCTCAGACAGCATTGTACATAGGAACCGGTCCTCCTCAGAGAGCCTTGTACATAGGGACCGGTCCTCCTCAGACAGCCTTGTACCTAGGAATCGGTCCTCCTCAGAGAGCCTTGTACATAGGGACCGATCCTCCTCAGAGAGCCTTGTACATAGGAATCGGTCCTCCTCAGACAGCCTTGTACATAGGGACCGGTCATCCTCAAAGAGCCTTGTACATAGGGACCAGTCTACCTCAGAGAACATTGTACATAGGGACCGGTCCTCCCAGAGACAGTCCTGTACATAGGGACCGGTCCTCCTCAGACAGCCTTGTACATAGGAAAAAGCCCTCCCCAGAGAGCCTTGTACATAGGGACCGGTCATCCTCAAAGAGCCTTGTACATAGGGACCAGTCCACCTCAGAGAACATTGTACATAGGGACCAGTCCTCCTCAGACAGCCATGTACATAGGAACCAGTCCTCCCCAGAGAGCCTTGTACATAGGGACCAGTCAACCTCAGAGAACGTTGTACAAAGGGACCGGTCCTCCTCAGAGAGCCTTGTACATAGGGACCGGTCCTCCCCAGAGAGCCTTGTACATAGGGACCGGTCCTCCTCAGAGAGCCTTGTACATAGGGACCGGTCCTCCTCAGAGAGCCTTGTACATAGGGACCGGTCCTCCTCAGAGAGCCTTGTACATAGGGACCGGTCCTCCTCAAGAGAGCCTTGTACATAGGGACCAGTCCTCCTCAGAGAGACTTGTACATAGGGACCGGTCCTCCTCAGAGAGCCTTGTACATAGGGATCGGTCCTCCCCAGAGAGCCTTGTACATAGGGACTGGTTCTCCGCAGAGAGCCTTGTACATAGGGACCTGTCCTCCTCAGAGAGCCTTGTACATAGGAATCAGTCCTCCTCAGAGAGCCTGGTACATAGGGACCGGTCCTCCTCAGAGAGCCTTGTACATAGGGACCGGTCCTCCTGAGAGAGCCTTGTACATAGAGACCGGGCCTCCTCAGAGAGCCTTGTACATAGGGACCGGTCCTCCTCAGAGAGACTTGTACATAGGGACCGGTCCTCCTCAGAGAGCCTTGTACATAGGGACCGGGCCTCCTCAGAGAGCCTTGTACATAGGGACCGGTCCTCCTCAGAGAGACTTGTACATAGGGACCGGTCCTCCTCAGAGAGCCTTGTACATAGGGACCGGCCCTCCTCAAAGAGCCTTGTACTTAGGGACCGGTCCTCCTCAGACAGCCTTGTACATAGGGACCGGTCCTCCTCAGAGAGCCTTGTACATAGGGACCGGTCCTCCTCAGAGAGCCTTGTACATAGGGACCGGTCCTCCACAGAGAGCCTTGTACATAGGGACCGGTCCTCCTCAGACAGCATTGTACATAGGAACCGGTCCTCCTCAGAGAGCCTTGTACATAGGGACCGGTCCTCCTCAGACAGCCTTGTACATAGGAATCGGTCCTCCTCAGAGAGCCTTGTACATAGGGGCCGGTCCTCCTCAGAGAGCCTTGTACATAGGGACCGGGCCTCCTCAGAGAGCCTTGTACATAGGGACCGGTCCTCCTCAGAGAGCCTTGTACATAGGGACCGGTCCTCCTCAGAGAGCCTTGTACATAGGGACCGGTCCTCCACAGAGAGCCTTGTACATAGGGACCGGTCCTCCTCAGACAGCATTGTACATAGGAACCGGTCCTCCTCAGAGAGCCTTGTACATAGGGACCGGTCCTCCTCAGACAGCCTTGTACATAGGAATCGGTCCTCCTCAGAGAGCCTTGTACATAGGGACCGGTCCTCCTCAGAGAGCCTTGTACATAGGGACCGGGCCTCCTCAGAGAGCCTTGTACATAGGGACCGGTCCTCCTCAGAGAGCCTTGTACATAGGGACCGGTCCTCCTCAGAGAGCCTTGTACATAGGGACCGGGCCTCCTCAGAGAGCCTTGTACATAGGGACCAGTCCTCCTCAGAGAGACTTGTACATAGGGACCGGTCCTCCTCAGAGAGCCTTGTACATAGGGATCGGTCCTCCCCAGAGAGCCTTGTCCATAGGGACTGGTTCTCCGCAGAGAGCCTTGTACATAGGAACCTGCCCTCCCCAGAGAGCCTTGTACATAGGGACCGGTCATCCTCAAAGAGCCTTGTACATAGGGACCAGTCCACCTCAGAGAACATTGTACATAGGGACCGGTCTTCCCAGAGACAGTCCTGTACATAGGGACCGGTCCTCCTCAGACAGCCTTGTACATAGGAACCGGTCCTCCCCAGAGAGCCTTGTACATAGGGACCAGTCCACCTCAGAGAACATTGTACATAGGGACCGGTCCTCCCAGAGACAGTCCTGTACATAGGGACCGGTCCTCCCCAGAGAGTCCTGTACATATTGACCCATCCTCCCCAGAGAGCCTTGTTCATAGGGACTGGTCCTCCCCAGAGAGCCTTGTACATAGGGACCGGTCCACCTCAGAGAGCATTGTACATAAGGACCTGCCTACATAGGGGCCTTGCCTACACTTGGCATAGTGAGAAGAAGGCTACTGGAAAATATGTCCTCTTCATAGGACGTGGGTTGAGTTGCTCCAATGGTATCCTTGGGAGCTGCTCTAGCACTGATACCCAAATTGGGTGGAGAGGTCGGCTCGTCTGCTTTAGGTGCCAGTGATGCTCTTCTCTGCCTTAAATTTCCTTGGAGCAAATAATGACATGGCTGGAAAGTCTATACTGTGAAGTTACTCCTGTAGTCAATCTGCCGCAAAAGTTATTCCTACGGAAGTAGCGGGCGGAGGTGAGCCTGTCCCGGAATCTGTGGTGGTCATTCACAAATTTAGGAAGTGGTTGGAGGAAAAGGACCACCTTATGTACTCTCGATCAAGTCTTATGGGACCAGTTTATCTCAGTGATTCAAGCTGGTCCCCTTACAAAAGCGTTGCAAGAATGTGTGAGGGCTAAAGTAGCAGTGAGGTTCAGTTGTACTGTTAAAGAGAGGAAGCTCCCTTTGCTCTCTCTGCCTTAGAAACTATTGTGAGAGGTTGGACTCCATTGAGTCCATCGCTTCCAAACAACAAGAATTTTCTGAAAGGGAATTGGGTCAGGCCCTACCAGTCTGTAGTCACCTCCGATAGGACTCTGACATGGACCAGAGGTGTTGGCGGTGCAGCCAGCGAGATCATATAGCAAGGATCTGCAGGAAGAAGGAGAATAGGGCCCCATCCACGCATGCCTTTAAACAAAATGTTGCCAGGGTAAAGGGACGACCTGCAGGAACTACCTCAACAAGTCCAAGGCTTGACTCTTAGATGATATCTTCATGCCCCATGGTATCCATTATGTTGATTGAATGGTCACCAGGCACAGTGTTTGGTAGACAACGGGACTGAGGTGACCACTATGGATCTCATCTTCTACCAGCAGCAATTTTGACAAGCCTCAACCATGGATCCATCCTGGCTGACTCTGAAGGCTGCCAGTAATCTTTCTACACAAGTGGAGGGGGTTACCTGGATGTCCATCTGAGTGTTTGATCAGATGGTAGATTGAATCGGGGTGGTGTTAACCCATGGGTTTCCTTAGCAGGCGTGCTAGTGATGTTAGACATAAACACTTTATGGGAGTTGGATGTGGCTCAATTGCTTAGAAATGCCACGGCTCGGTCAGCTGTACACCCATAGGAGCAGTTGGCTTCAAAGCCTGGTTAATGTTTGTTGGAATACAATGTTCATTGGTATTTTATACAACTACATCAATATCAGTATTTAGTAGAGATATATTTTTATTGGCCAGTAGATGGCAATTTTTTATAAGTTTTTAGCTGCATGGTTAAACTCTATGTCTTTTCTCTATAATAAAGTTTCCTGTTTCCTGTCTGCAGTTAAGCAGCAGCAAAGCCTATGTGGACTGTGCATTGTCTTTTCTGTATGGCTATATACAGAACTTCTAACAATGCTTATTAAGCTCAATGCCGGAAGGATAACCTTCAAGCAGAGAAGGTGGAAATAGTGTGGTTACCACCCAGACACCACCTACAGCTGCTACCATAACAAAAAAGGGTGTGTCCACTCCCAGTGGGAGGTAGAAAAAAATTGCAAGGACCTACTGTCATTTTGAAACCAGACATGATATAGAGGTAAGAGGGGATTCATTCATCACTAGGACTCTGTCCAAGGTACATCATGGCAAGACGCTTGCCCAAATGATCAATCTGGGTACCACTGCCATACTATTGGCGGCCCAGTTGGTTATTGCTATTATGTACACATTCCACATATCCAAACATCTTGCCCTGTGATAGAGGCTGCATGTAGCTTAACAGCTGCCATGATTGTTTTAGAGAACTCTCAATACCAGTAGTTGTTGGAACAGCCGTCTCTGCCAATGTATGAGTTTTCACTTGATCAGAAATGGTTCCTTCCTCAGTTATTAGTAAAACTGATGCTGGGGACCCAGAGGACTAGGGTTGCACTACTGTTCTCGATCATCCTATATACACTGGGTACATTGGGCTCCATTCATGAAGCAGTATTTCCCTCTTTAAAATTTGCAGTAAAATAGCTCAAAATCATTTTTGCAATGCACAAAAAAAGCTACTAAAATACCGCATGCGGTATTTCATGGAAATATGCGGTATTTATCTAATGAAACCATGAGGTATTTTATCACATGCGATATCAAATGGGGTGGATACAGTGCAGAAGGATTAGAACCCATGTCAGATTTATTGTTAATAAGGAGGTAAAATGTTTTAAATTGTAGAAACGTGTAGCACCCTCTGCTTAGGTAGGAGCTAGTGAGAGGATTTTTGGTAGGTGAGGAAAATTGAAGTGACTGAAGTCCAGGCCTGATAGTTTTTGTTTCTGGGCTGGGAGTGGCTCAGGTAGGACTGGGTGATTCACAGATGAGGTCACCAAAACCTCCCACTTCTTTCCAGAAACTGTTGAAAGGTTTCTGGGCAGAGAGCTGGGAGGGAGGTTTAGCCATTTTGGGTGTTCTAAGGAGCCCTGACCAATCCCCAATCTGGATTGGCAGGAGGCAGGCCTACTTAAATACTCACAAATTGCAAAGAGGAAGGCCCACAGGGATTTGATGCAGCACAAAGTTCCCACAATGAAATAAAAGTATGAAAAAGTATACAATTTATTGAATCAAGGTTAAAATTGTTACATGGAAAGCAGGCCAATTACCGTACACAACCATGAATATACACAGCATGAGAACCAATGAATACAAAGATAACAGTGTGGGAGCTTGCAAACCCTCAGGTGTGAATTGTATCCTGATATTCAAGGTTTGGCTCCCTCTCCAACATGTTTCGAAGTTTTATAGATATGTAACATACTTCTTCCTCAGGGAGAAAACCACTGTATAACTTTGGTTCTGAAATACAACATTAAGCGTAAATAACAAACAATATAGTGCAAAAAATAAATACAGCGATAAATGACTGTCATGGCGCAAACATATATACATATTGATGGACACATATAATGCATGTGGGTCTGTAGGGGCCATTTGCCGATACTTACCCTTGTGATTTGTGACTATGCACTAGCATACTATCCTCCTACACACTAAGTAGAGATTGGGCTGTCCTCAACAGCATTATCCTTTTACTTTTACTACTTTTGTAAACCACTAAAACTTTTCCTTGTAGGTAGGCTGCCCTCCGTGTTGGGTTCTGTTCATTCCCTACATTGATTCTCGTGGGAGATACTTGTGGATGTGCTGGGAGGACGGGACAAGGCGAGCTACATTTGGTCCCCCCAGTGACCACACGGGGGTTTTCCTCAATAGCTTACTTTTATACTACCCCTCTGCTTTATTTGGGGACATCACATGTTTCCAGCCCTACTTTGGCTGGCCTACCTTTTTTTAAATCACAAGGTTAAGTATCGGCAAATGGCCCCTACAGACCCACATGCATTATATGTGTCCATCAATATGTATATATGTTTGCGCCATGACAGTCATTTATCGCTGTATTTATTTTTTGCACTATATTGTTTGTTATTTACGCTTAATGTTGTATTTCAGAACCAAAGTTATACAGTGGTTTTCTCCCTCAGGAAGAAGTATGTTACATATCTATAAAACTTCGAAACATGTTGGAGAGGGAGCCAAACCTTGAATATCAGGATACAATTCACACCTGAGGGTTTGCAAGCTCCCACACTGTTATCTTTGTATTCATTGGTTCTCATGCTGTGTATATTCATGGTTGTGTACGGTAATTGGCCTGCTTTCCATGTAACAATTTTAACCTTGATTCAATAAATTGTATACTTTATTATACTTTTATTTCATTGTGGGAACTTTGTGCTGCGTCAAATCCCTGTGGGCCTTCCTCTTTGCAATTTGTGTAGTTTGGGGAGGCAACACATTGTTCCCGACCACTCAAGTCAAGAGACATTCAAGGACTCAACCCTCCCATTTTACTTACTTAAATACTCAGGGTCAGCCCAATCTGGGAGGAGTGAGTTTGGATGGAAGAGCTGGAATATAGCTGAGGTTGTGGAGGCCTCACCTGGGAGATTGGGTGCAGCCAGGAGGACAGTGAGATCCTGGAGGAGAAGCACAAGGGAGCAGGAGGGCAACAGACAGTGCTACTGGAGAAGCTCAGCAAGTAGTCCACCGGGTGGTCATTGAGTGGCACACACCTTGGAAAGCTGTAGAGGCATGCCAGGGCAGATTGGGGTGAGAGACAGTCTGGGAAGGATGCAGAAGTCAGTGAGGGACTGTAGTGTCATGGTGGCAGTGAAGAAGGCCAACACAGCTGGAGTAGCTGACAGGGCCTGGAGCAAGAGGATGGGCTGGGAGTAGTAGTCCATCAAGCCGGCTAGCACAGCAGTGTTTCTACACAAATGGGGACCAACTGCCCCTACCTCTAATGGGTGGTTCTGAGGCCCTGCTTGCAGCATGGCAGGCCTCACCATGTGCTAGTAAGGTTGGAGAAGTGGAGAAGGCCTAGTAAATTTCCTTCTGGGCCTGGAAGAGAAAGTGCTGTGCAGGAGAGGCGGGTGATGTGCTGGAAAGAACTGCAGTTTGTAGCAGCAAGTGATATCCTGGAGGACAAGGAATGATGTATATACAGAGGTGTATATAGAGGTCCCATGTAAATTGTGAACCAATTCTTTGGGGCATCCCACAACATCCCAATCCCCGTCCAAGTTCAATTCCCCTAATGAAACAAAGCAAAACAAAGTACCAACCTGTTCTGTGACTCTGGAGAAGTATGGATGTGATTGAGGGCAGTGTGAGCAGATGAACCACAACACTCAGCCACCCCTAAGGGGGACATTGGCTACACATTCCAACTTACTCAATCAGTGCCGTCCCTTCAGCATACACTACGCCTGCCTATACACGCACATGAACTTTAATGTCTTCCCAGCCTTAGTTCATAGGGTTAAATTTTGAGTTGGCCCACCCTTTGCAGCTATAACAGCTTCAACTCTTCTGGGAAGGCTATCCACAAGGTTTAGGAGTGTGTCTATGGCCACTGCAGCCTGCAAGTAAGGAGGAGGAAGGAAGCTCCGGCTTGTACAGACTGAGTCAGCAAGAAGTGAACACCACAAGAACATGTAAGCTCTGCCTCTGCATGGGGCTGGGGAGGTTGGGCAGCGGGGCAGATAAGTGCATCCTTTTGTGCAGCCTGCTGAGGTGGGTTAACTCTTTGGGGGGGGGGGGGGGTGGCTATCAGTGCCTCCTAGGCCTATCACTATGAGTTCCCATTAGTGAAGCTCATCAGCGCCACCTGTCAGTGCCACCTATCACTGCCAGTGCCACCTATCAGTGCAGCTCAACAGTGCCAACTCTCAGTGTCAGTGCCACCTATAAGTGCCCATCAGGGCCAACTGTCAGTGTCACCTATCAGTGCCAGTGTTACCTATTAGTGCAGCTCATCAGTGGCACCTATCAGTGCCACCAATCAGTGCCACCTATCATTGTCCATCAGTGCCACCTATCAGTGCCAGTCAGTGGCACCTATCAGTGCAGCCTATCAGTGGCACCTATCAGTGCAGCCTATCAGTGCCAAGCAGTGCCACCTATCAGTGCCACCTATCAGTGCAGCTCATCGGTGCCACCTATCAGTGCCACCTATCAGTGCCGCATTTTAGTGCCGCCTCAACCGTGCTGCCTTATCAGTGCCCATAAATGTCGCAAATCAGTGCAGCCTATCATAGCCCATCAGTGCCACATAGCAGTGCCCATAAGTGCCACCTATCAGTGCCCATCAGTGCTGCCTATCAGTGCCACTTATCAGTGCAGCTCCTCAGTGCTGCCTCTCAATGCCCATTAGTGCAGCCCATCAGTGCCATCTGTCAGTGCCAGTGCCAACTATTAGTGCCCATCAGTGCAGCTCATCAGTGCCACCTGTCAGTGCCAGTGCCGCATATTAGTGCTGCCTCAACAGTGCTGCCTTATCAGTGCCCATAAATGTTGAAAATCAGTGCAGCCTATCAGTACCTATCAGTGCAGCTCATCTGTGTTGCCTATCAGTGCAGCTCATTAGTGCTGCCTATCAGTGCCCATTAGTGCAGCTTATCATTGCCACCTGTCGGTGCTAGTGCCACCTATCAATGCCCATCAGAGCAGCTCATCAGTGCCACCGCCACCTATCAGTGCCCATCAGTGCAGCTCATCAGTGCCACCTGTCAGTGCCAGCTATCAGTGCCATTGCCACCCATCAGTGCCCATCAGTGCCGCATATTAGCGCTGCCTCAACAGTGCTGCCTTATCAGTGCCCATAAATGCCGCAAATCAGTGCCCACCAGTGCAGCTCATCAGTGCAGCCTATCAGAGCCCATCAGTGCCACATATCAGTGCCCATAAGTGCCGCCCATCAATGCAGCCTATCAGTGCCACATACCAGTGCCCATTAGGGCAGCTTATCAGTGCCACCTATCAGTGCAGTTCATCAGTGCAGCTCATCAGTGCCACCTATCAGTGCCTCTATACAAAAAATAATTTTTTTCGATATGTTTCTGTTTTGGCACTTTAATGGTAATTAAAATATTTAATTTGATTTAACAAAAAAATGTTTGTGTCTTCATTTTATTTATCTCCATAAAAAGGCCCACCGAAATCCTCAGCACCAGGCCCATGATGCTCTTAATCTGGCACTGTCCCCACATGATAATCCCCCCTCCACCAAATGATTTGGACCAGTACACAAAGCAAGGTCCATAAAGACATGGATGAGCGAGTTTGGGGTGAAGGAATTTAACTGCCCTGCACACACAGAGTGCTGACCTCAACCCGATAGAGCACCTTTGGGATGAATTAGAGAGGAGTCTGCGAGCCAGGCCTTCTCATCCAACATCAGCGCCTGACCTCACAAATGTTCTTCTGGAAAAATCTGTGATTGGATACAGTGGGAGCGTGAGACCATCGGCTCCTGCACTTCCAGTCCGAGGTCGCTGTTATGTCACTGGGGAGCGCCAACAGACTCCGGCTCCCTAGTGTTCGGGACTCGCTTACAGCGGTGTATTGCCACACGCCACACTGCACCCTCACGTCCTTCAGCCCAACGGATCCAGGGGGCATTAGCCCTTCTGTATGCATAACCACCAGCATGGAATCGTATAACCCATTATGGGTGGAATTTTATTTTGTGTACAATTTCGCACTGTGAACAATAAACTACCTTTTAGCTTTCACTATTGGCTTGGATTATATGTTGAGAAACTACAGTCATCCACTCCCATCCATATAGTGTTGTCATCCTATCCATTCTCTGTTTATGGTTACTGTATGTACTATTTGTGACAGCTGCATCGGATTGACCATGGGTCGGTGGACAGTGCAGTTTTCCATAGGGTCAAACGCTTGGGACATACTGTATTGCTCTTGTCACAGTATGTTAAAAAAATAAAAAAAAATATATTTTTAAAAAATGTAAAAAATAATTATTATTTATTTATTTTTACATACTGTCACCAGTCAGTGTTCCTGGCCACTGGTGACAGTATGTAAAAAATAAAAAGTGACAAAAAAATTACAACTTCAAATGCACAATGCCTCTTACTAATTACTTCCAGATGTCTGCTTTCCAAAAGGGGGTAATTTGTACTGTCCTGGCATTTTCGTGCTTTGAGAAATGACATAGGCCATTAGTACATCAGGAATGATCAATTTTCAGATATATACCATACTTTGTGGACTCTATAACGTTCCTACATACTAAATAATATGAACAATACTGATAAATATTGCTGTGCCTCCCCCTATTGGTGTGTATAAGTGATAATATCTTCCAGTGTATAAAAATAAAACATTTTAAATAAATTCATATGCTATTTACATACAGTAATAAATTGATATAAAGTGCTTTAAGTGCATTCACAACCCACCTCTGTGCTTGTATATAAATAGTGGTATCTTACAGCGTATGGAAATAAACATTCAATATAAATTCATAATATTATTTATATTCAATGATAAATTGATATAAAGTGCTTCAAGTGCATTCACAGTCCACCTTTGTGCCTTTCCTATATGGCAGGGATATGCAATTAGCGGACCTCCAGCTGTTGCAAAACTACAAGTCCCATCATGCCTCTGCCTCTGGGTGTCATGCTTTTTGGCTGTCAGAGTATTGCTATGCCTCATGGGAATTGTAGTTCTGCAACAGCTGGAGGTCCGCTAATTGCATATCCCTGCTTTATGGAATAAAAAGTCATATATCTTCAGTGCCAAACATTCAAGAAGCCAAAGATGACTTTTCTAGTGTCCTAGTGTCACTGCGGCAGGTTGAACCAGCTGCGCAAAATCACATACATGTACGTGATTTCGGGCACAAGGTCTGGGGTACGCACGCCGCCGGCGACCCACTCCTGCTGTGATTGGATACAGAGGGAGCCAACGAGCGGGTCCAGTGGACGCCATGTCCTCCGAGACCTGGTAACCGTTCAGAGGAAAGGCAGAACGGTGTCCTAGTGTCACTGCGGCAGGTTGAACCAGCTGCGCAAAATCACATACATGTACGTGATTTCGTGCACAAGGTCTAGGGTACGCACGCCGCCGGCGACCCACTCCTGCTGTGATTGGATACAGAGGGAGCCAACCAGCGGGTCCAGTGGACGCCATGTCCTCCGAGACCTGGTAATCGTTCAGAGGAAAGGCAGAAGGTGGTTTGCCTATGTAAACAAGGCAGATTGCTGTTCTGTCAGAGGGAATGATAGAGATCTTGTGTTTCTGCTAAGCAGCAATATGGATCTCTTTCTTTCCCCAGTTACATCATTCCCCCACAGTTAGAAAGCACCCCCTAGGGACACACTTAACCCTTTGATCACTCCTGATGTTAATCCCCTTCCCTGCCAGTGTCATTACACCCCGTTCCAAATTATTATGCAAATTCTATTTCAGTGTCACAAAGATTAAATATTTTGTTTTTCGGTTTAACTCATGGATGGCATTGTGTCTCAGGGCTCTTTTGATCACTGAAAACAATCTCAGACTCCTGTGATAATTAGATTGCCAGGTGAGCCCAATTAAAGGAAAAGCTACTAAAGGAGGGTGTTCCACATTATTAAGCAGAGCACCATTTTCAAGCAATATAGGTAAGAAAAAAGAATCTCTCTGCTACCGAAAAGTGTAAAATAGTTCAATGCCTTGGACGAGGTATGAAAACATTAAGCGTGATCATCGCACTATTAAGAGATTTGTGGCTGATTCAGAGCACAGACGGGTTCGTGCAGATAAAGGCACATTGAGGAAGATTTCTGCCAGATCCATGCATCGGATCAAGAGAGCAGCTGCTAAAACCCCATTACATAGCAGCAAACAAATATTTGAAGCTGCTGGTGCCTCTGGAATCCCACGGACATCAAGGTGTAGAGTCCTCCAGAGTCTTGCAACTGTGCATAAACCTTCTATTCGGCCACCACTAACCAATGCTCACAAGCAGAAACAGCTGCATTGGGCAGAAAAATACATGAAGACTAATTTTCAAACAGTCCTGTTCACTGATGAGTGCCGTGCAACCCTGGAGTAGTGGATGGTTGGTGGACGGCCACCCGTTCCAACAAAGCTGCGATGTCAGCAAGGCGGTGGTGGAGTCATGTTTTGGGCCGGAATCATGGGAAGAGAGCTGGTCGGCCCCTTTAGGGTGCCCGAAGGTGTAAAGATGACCTCTGCAAAGTATGTGGAGTTCCTGACTGACCACTTCCTTCCCTGGTACAGAAGGAAGAACTGTGCTTTCCGTAATAAAATCATCTTCATGCATGATAATGCACCATCTCATGCTGCAAAGAATACCTCTGCATCAATGGCTGCTATGGGGATAAAAGGAGAGAAAGGTCTCCATCCTCCCCTGACCTCAATCCTATTGAGAACCTTTGGAGCATCCTCAAGCAAAAGATCTATGAGGGTGGGAGGCAGTTTATATCCAAACAGCAGCTCTGGGAGGCTATTCTTGCAAACAAATTCAACCAGAAACTGTCCAAAAACTCACACGTTCAATGGTTGCAAGACTTGTGAAGCTGCTATCAAATAAGGGGTCCTATGTTAAAATGTAACGTGACCTGTTAAAATGCTTAAAAAGTTAAAATGTTGTTCAAAGTTTGATTGAAATAGCTTTTGATTTCAGTAAATATGCTGCAAACACAACAAATGACAATTTTCATTTCTTTACAACCTATAAAGTGTTTTAAAACTTACTGTGCGTAATAATTTGGAACAGTGCATTGTAAGTTTTTTATTTTGAAAAAAAAAAATACTGTTATCATTAGGAGGTTTATTTGAATAAAATTTGAATTGTATTCTTAATAGTTGATAACATGAGAATTATGCTGACTGTTGTTTACGTCAATTATTTAGGTAAATGAGAAAAATATCATTGGCATAATAATTTGGAGCAGGGTGTAGTACAGTGACAGTGCATATTTTTTTAGCACTGATCACTGTATTAGTGTCACTGGTCCCCAAAAAGTGTCAGTTAGGTGTCTGATCTGTCCGCCGCAATGTCCCAGTCTCACTAAAAATCGCTGATCACTGTCATTACTTGTAAAAAATAAATAAACATTCTATAAAAATATCCCATAGTTTGTAGACATGATAATCTTTTGCGCAAACCAATCAATATACACTTATTGGGGTTTTTTTACCAAAAATATGTAGTAGAATACTTTTTGACATAAATTGATGAAGAAATTAGATTTTTTACATTTTTATTCGATGTGTTTTATAGCAGAAAGTAAAAAACATTGGCTTTTTTTTTTCAAAATTGTCAATCTTTTTTGTTTAAAATAAAAACCGCAGAGGCAATCAAATACCACCAAAAGAAAGCTCTATTTATGTATAACAAAGAACATCAATTTTATCTAGGTACAGTTTCACACGACCGCATAATTGTCAGTTAAATTAGCGCAGTGCCGTATTGCACAAATTGGCCTGGGCAGGAAGGGGATAAAACCTTCTGGGGCTGAAGTGGTTAAATAGGTACTGCGGGATAATATATATCCTTTTGAGACTAAATAATATACACTGATTTGGGTTAATTTCACCAAAGAAATGTAGCAGAATACAATTTGGCCTAAATTTATGAAGAAAGATTATTTATTTACAAAATTTTATAACAGAAATGAAGAAAAACACTTTTTTTTTTCAAACTTTTTGACCATTTTTTGTTTATTTAGCAATAAATTTAAAAAAAAACAGTGTTGATTAAATATCACCAAAGAAAAGCGCTATTTGTGTGAAAAAAAAAAGATAAAAAAATTCATATGAGTACAGCGTTGCATGACCGCGCAATTGTCATTCAAAGTGTGAGAGCGCTGAAAGCTGAAAATTGTTCTGGGCAGGAAGAGGGTAAAAGTACCCGGTATTGAGGTGGTTAAAACAACTAAAACAGACCAGCATTGGTCTGAGCACTCACACCTCCATCTCTGGCAGTAGCAGTTCTTCATGTCTGCGGTAATGATGAGGTCAGGCGTGTTCAGATTGTACCCCCTAGGAAGCCTTTACTGCAAACCGCCAATCATTGGCAGCGTGTGTATGTGCAGCTGCGGCCTGGGAAATGCCTCACTGCCTATGATTGGCGATGTGCAATGAGGGTTTCCTGGCGGGTACAATCTATACATGTCTGAGCCCATCCATAGTCTGTGGACATCACTGAGCCCTATGTGTAATCTTTCAGGCCTGGTTCACACCTATGCAGGTTGCATATTCCAGGTGCATATTGCGTTTTTCAATACATGTTTCTGATCCATTGAAGTCTATGGAACCAAAAACCATAAAAAAGTCCCTGGCCCTTTCCATAAAATACACAGACGTGAATTGACCCATAGGAGACCATGTTATATGAACTGTAGTGTGTTTCTGCAAAACTAAAATGGCACTAAAAAATGCATAGGTGTGAACCAGGCCTTAGATTAAGACCCCTTTCACACTGGGGCGGTTTTTAGGTGCTTTAGCGCTAGAAATAGCACATGCAAAGCGCCTGAAAACCACCTTTCATTCATTCCAGTGTGTCCTTTCACACTGCGGCGGTGCTCTTGCGGGACG
>BLSH010147491.1:20350-33708 GCA_018402905.1 Glandirana rugosa
CCCTAAAGGGAGTGAAGGACAGGACGACTGTTGTAACGTGGCCCGTCCTTCACTCTCCTTTAGTCGTTGTCCATCAAAAAGTCATCTTATCCCCCTTCCGATCTCTGGGTCAGTCTAAAATAGTAGTAACACCTCTAGAGAGGAGTGAAGGACGAACCATTTTAGCACAGTGACTCTGTCCTTCACCCCTCTTTAGAGAAATTAGTCAACGGCTGGTGGACGGCACCGAACTACCACCGTTGAACCGAGTTATAGCGTTTGGCGTCAGTGGACTGGCCTGCGATCACACTCCTTTTCCCTCTGTCAGAACAGAGATCCGTTGTTTACACTCAAGGACCTCCGTTCTGTCACTGCGGGGGAGCGATTGTGGGTAGCCGGTGGACATCGAGTCCGCTCCCTGGCTACCCTGCTACACAGCGAGTGTGGCTTTGGCGGGGCGGGCGAGTCCACGTTCCGTGATCTTGCAGCCGCCGTCAGGTGACTGCGGTTTGCGATATTGAGCCAAGTTGCCACCATCAAGCCACGGCAGGTGGTCGGCAACTGATTAAAGAGATTTCTCCCCACTTCCTGTCTCAGTGACACGATTTTACCAAGCAGGAAGTGAGGAGAGATCTCCACAATGATGATAAAATCTGACTGGGTCTCTAGCCTTCCCCCTATTCTACTGAAAAACTACCTGTTGCTGATTTCCTCTCACTTCCTGCCCGGTGCAATGTTGTCAGCAGGACAGGAAGTGAGGGAAATCCCCAGATAGCAGTAAACACCCAACAGGGGTTCTGATCCTCCCTCACTCCATCCAAAACTATTAAACATTTCTTAGCTTGGCATAGACTGTAATAGAATGTATCAGTAATATAATTGTGTTGGTGTGGCTGCTATCAGCACTGAGATGTATGTTGCTGTGCAGCATGTTCTCCGGTCTCACCCTCATCTTCCCCAGCAGAGGGCACAATACCTTCCAGAGACACGGCATACATTAGGCTGGTAATATGTAGAATATATGGGAAGCCAAAGAGGGGGAGACCGGAGAACACACTCAGGGCTGCTGTTAGAAATCATGGGGCCCCGTACATTACCTGACAGGGGCCCCCAGCCTGGATGGGTGTATGGCCCTGACCACGGCTTCAGCCACGTGAACAAATTACTCATTCATGCCACAAGAGCACCGGTGTGAATGAACCCTTAATTATGTTTGTTATTAAAATGTTATGTTGTTTATATTTTACATTGTTTAACAGCCCTGTAGGGGGTAGGGATTTTGTGAAATATCAGGGGTCCAAAGAGGCCCCTGATGATTCACTCTTGAAACAGAGGAAGACACTGACGCCAGGGATCCCCAATCCTTTGGAGCTTCAGCTGCAGAGAATGAATGAACAGGAGGTGTTCTGTACAGAGACTTTCTGTTCATTCACAAAATGAAGCATAGTAAGTTTAGTATGCTTCAGTTCTGAATCAACACAGGAGTGACTGATATCAATCACCCACTGTGCTCACTCAGAAAAGGAAGGGGCTGATAAAAGTGTGACATATTTACCAGTCCCCCTGCAGTTGACAGCCAGCAGGGGGGAGAGGACGAGAAGCTGGTAGAGCTATGGGGGGGGGGGTTTACAGGGGGATCAGAGCTGCATGCGGGGAAGGGGGATTGCGGACAGGAGAGGGGTTATCGGAGCAGTGAGCAGAGTGTCTCTGAAACCGATCCCCCTGGGGCTCCCCCTGCAGCAGTCAGTGGGAAGGAGAGAAGGAGAAGCCACCTGCACTGTGGCGGAGATGGTGGAGGCTATGAGCGTGGTCAGCAGCTTTTTAAACTGCCTGCACTATAAAGCTGCCCAGGCCCCATACAGGAGGGCCAGTTCTACCCCCTCTGTGGCCCTGAACACACTGTACAGCAATATACATCACAGTGCCGCTAACAGTCACACCATCTGATTGGTTGCTCTGGGTTACACACTGCACTACTGTGCTGAATAAGTGATATTAAGGTTAAAGGAAAACACGGGGTTAATCTGTTACTTTATCTCTCTGAAAGCCTATGAGGGACGCCAGAGGCCCAAATACTGTATATGACATTGTCTGGAGGCCACAAAAAAAAATCACATTGCCTAGGGGCCCCAAATATACCATATGGCTTGGGAACACATGTATGTGACATTCTCTAGGGTTCCCTCAATGTGCCCCAGTCCCTGGGGTCCAAATATGTCATTGTGTAGAAACCTGAAAAACTCAATGTTGCCTGTGGGCCCCAAATATTTCCAAGGGTCTGGTGGCAGGGCCGAGCCAAAGAGTTGCAGAAGAGGCGGTCAACTTGGGTACTGGCAGAAATGGCAGAACCTGCAAACTATACTGCTATAGTTAATAGCTCATGTGGGGAAGACACTTTGACCTTTTTGCCTTGGGTTCCAAAGGAGTCTGTCTGGGGCCCCAGGTGTGTCACAATAACTAAGGATCTTACATATGTATGTCACATTGCTTTGGGACCCCAAATGATCTTAAAGAGACCCTGTCACTTGTCCACTCAGGGCCCATCCACATATATTCCCCGTTATTGCTCTCCTCTGCTGCTCCAGTACATTCCCTATGTAGGCTCCATGTTGGATTATGTCAGAGCTTACACAGGATTGATGCTGTCACCCCCTCCCCATCCCTCATATGACAGTATTCAAGCCTGGTGATTGGCTGCTTAGCCCTGATCATTGTGTGATGGGAGAAGATCACATGATCCCTCATACCGGGTAAATTGTGAACATAGTAAGGGCTTTGATGGAGCAACAACATATTGGGGAACAGCAAAGGAGAATATATAGGGGGTTTGGAGGGTTTTCAAGAGAACCTCCCACTTTACCCTGAAAGGAAAAAGTGGATGGGGTCCCTTTATTCCGCCTCTGGGCTGGCCATAGGTTGATCGGTCACTATGGCTGTTCAGTGGTAAGAGGGGATGGGGTGCACTGATCTGGGGGTGCAGTGTTTACCTGGAGAGATGTAGTTACTGTTATTTATAGGCTGCAATATAACAGTGTACACTTCTCCGGCTCTGAGTGTGGATGTACATGGAGACTCTATAGGGGGTACGGCTGCTGCATTACTTACAGAAGGGGCGGGGCATTATTTCCTATGGCTCCTCCCAGTACAGGATCATTATGTATAGTGAGATGGGACATTGTATAGAGTGCTGGGCCTGAGACAGAGCGCAGAGTGTAACCAGACTTATGGGAAGCACAGATGGAGGTGTACTGGCCCTTTAAGACCAAATCTATCTATCTATCTATCTATCTATCTATCTATCTATCTATCTATCTATAATATAAGATTACAATATGTAGTAGAAATAAGAATATAATAAGTTTGAAGATTGTGTCATTCTTTCTCATCATATATCGCTGTCATGTATGATTGATAAGTGTATCTACATTATTATCTCATATATTATATCACTTTTATAATGGATCCTAATATAATGTGTCCCCATAGAATGGATCACCAATAGAATTCTATGGGATCACTTTTATATTGGATCCTAATATAATGTGTCCCCATAGAATGGATCACCAATAGAATTCTATGGGATCACTTTTATAACTACTGATTTAATATTGTATCACTTATGCTGATTTTTAGGTTTTTGATTTATTCGATTTTTAGATTTAGGTCACATGATAATTGCGCAAATGTTTATCAAAATAATATTTTTGCTGAAAATACAGGAAAACCATTATTAGCGAATACAAATACAACATAACTTACACAATTCCTTCTAATTCTAGAACATGAACCTGTATTCAGCTAATAAATAACAAATATTTGTAAATTGTAAATTGTGTTTTTTTTTGTAAATCAGTGAGAATTGATTGAACACAGAACTGTAAATAGGCGACTTACACTGACCAATGGCGGCAGCCAGTTGGGATTGAGAAAAATTATACAACACGCCCCTTCTATTGAAGTCATTCTGATGATTATATAAAAAAATTGCTGCGCCGAAATCCCAGTACATCTAAAAAAAAAATACATACAATCAGCACCCAGCACAATATTGTTTGAACACAATGTGACACAGAAAAAAGAAGAGGGTGTGGCGCTAAAACAAAATGTCTGGATACACAAAATTAAAAATTATAATAAAAATGTCCTTCAAAATTGGAGTGTAAGGATAACACTGAATGAAATGTTCCACAGTAAAGGAAGAGAGAACAATCCTCTTGTATGTAAATGAGAGCGAAAAAACGTGAAGGGTATTTTAAAATGTAACATCCACAGGAACTAAGAGCTTCTCCAGATAGTAAGAGGTAGAGACCACCACCAGCACCAAACACACTGCCTCTTACCCCATATAATGGACCCTTGTCACGGAGGTCAGACAAGCATGAGATTGATGGCTAAGACGTCACTATTGTGATGATCATCCAGGAACGATCTCCGAGCCCAAAGCAGCTTTCACTAACAACTCCGCTCTTTCTCACTCTCCAATACTCTCAAATGGTGGATCATATTCATGTAAAAAACAAGTATCTCATAGTGTAGTTTATTGTAGATACATATTGCACTTACATCAACATGGATGAAAAGATGGCATCTATAATGATTCCATGATTCCCTACCGGTTTCGTCAGACAATGACATCATCAGGGGGCGTGGCTGAGCCACGCCCCCCGATGATGCCATTATCCGATGAAGCCGGTAGGGGAGGAGCTTGCGGACGGGACGAGACGCCTGGAGGACGCAACCGCCATCTTGGTCCTGGGATTGTGCGCAGCCGTCTTTTGGACTCATTATAGATGCCATCTTTTCATCCATGTTGATCCATGTCCCCAGTCCTTCAGGTTGAATGATGCTTGCTGTTGTTCAAACCAGAGGATTGAGGACATACTGTAAGTGCAGGGCATTACGGACCCACCCTCGCAGTGTAAGGATGCAGAAAGAGCTGATGACGTCATCATGTCTGCATCATGGAGAACTGCTCAATACTGGAGAAAATCCAAAGAGGGCTTCTCGCATAACATAACCAGCCTTAAGACACCTGGAAAAAGGTAAGTGTGACATTACACTCTCAGCCTGATTCTGCACAGAGAGCATTCTCCTCTGAGACAACAATCTAAGCACCAGCAACCTAAGAATGATCATCACTGGGGCTGGAAAACCCACAGATAACCCTTTACACACAAATGGTAGCCACCACCATGTGTTTTAACAGAAGCTTGCACCTTTATCAGCATTGGTTGTTGAAATTCTGACCTTTTTTGTGACACATAAGGCCATGCCGAGACAAGAATGTAATAGAGTTTCAAAAATTTGATAGCCCTCACAAACAGCAAAGATTATTTAACTTCTGGTTTAGCGCAATCAGAGATTCAGCTTAATGATTTTACATATAATTTAAGGAAAATTAAAAAGATAATATCCTAATCATACAGTACAGGACACAGGCTGGATATTCATAGACCTTAGGTTATGATACTGTATTTTCAAGGGATTTGACACTGGCAAAGCTCTTGAGGAAATGCATCCTGGGCACCCCCCCTATAACCTAACCCGTTCCATGAATCCTCATTTTTTCCTGATCCTTGTTTCTGTGCAGAGTCACTGGCTCTCATATATGACCCTTTGCTTTCTTTCATAGTGCAGAAGGGATTTCCGGGATGAGAGAGATGCAGCTGTGAATTACAGCCATCTTTTCAGGTCCCTTAGAATCAACATAACTAATCCAAGGGTATGAGGGGTGTGCTGAAGGGAGGGGTGTTGCAGTGATTTATGATGCTCAGTAGACACGCGCTTTATATTTCCCGGTGACAAGATTTCACAGTCCGACAACCAACAGATTATTGAGCAGAATGATTTGACAGAGACCAAATATGATATAAATTCTATGCATAGGTCACTTGGGAGATCTAATTTGTTCCATTAGTCTCCCAGTCCTTGTAATATTGGCATGTTTGGTGTCCTTACTATTGTCATCTTCCCATACATGAATGCAATTACTTTTTTTTATCATAGTATTTCCATTAGGGATGGAATTATGGAATCTGGTGGTGTGAATAAGCCCTAAGTGTTAGCTGTCCCACTCAAAACAATGTAATCCTTGTCTGTCTTCAGTTTTGAATAGAGTATGAAAGAGATAAACCATCAATCAGGCTTTTTATTAGGGAGATTTACTCTATTTGTCCTGGTGACCATTGTCAGAAGGGGATGGTTTTAGTGACAACTGTCTTAGGAGGAAATCTTTCCTCACTAAATGTTGCATCTTTAGAATAGAACGTTAAAGGATATCTCCCAAATGGGACTTGGACAGCAAAGTAAAAGCAGATGGGGGTTTAAACCCTTTCCCACCCTACAAATAAAAGTTTTGTCTTTACTTACACTTTAAGAAGGGAGTTGAATGATTTTAGTAGCTAATCGTCCCTCACTATGGTTGCAGTTTCTAGAAAGCTCTACTTTCAACATAACAACAAAAGGTTACATTAAAAATTGCTGTAAGGCAAACTCTGCCTTTTGGAACAAATTGTTTGCTCAGTGAAATGCTCTGTCTAACCGCAAATCCTGTGCCAAGAATGTGTGCGGTGTCACCACTGCCGCAGGAGATTTATTGTTCCAGGAAGTCTTTCACAATCCTAATTCCACAATTTTGACTAATGAAAGTGACTTTGATCACCTCCACCCATCTGACCAGTGTGGCCCGTCCATTAGGGGCACAGGGATGCCACGTACCCTGAGCCTACTTGTCTAACCATCACACAGTAAAGCTGGCCATACGCTTCCTATCATTCTGCCACAACAACCGAACATGACAAATCTATCAATTTCTCCACCACCTATTCAGAGTGGATCGACAAATCTATAGTGTCGGCTATTGTATTCTGACATCTGTGGCTGTCACTATATCCATACAGTGGCTGCATCTGTATTTTTCTGCCCAGATTCTTCAATTTATAGATAGAAGGATGTTGGGTAGAAGGGTGTTGATAGGGCCATTCACTGAGAAAACTTCATCTGGTTCAGCATTGTTTCTGTGTATGGGCCAGCTTTAGAGATCTTATCACTGCTGTTGATCCCATGTTTATAGAATTATAGAATGTGTGGAGCAAATGGCTGTAGCTGTAATTTTGATGGTTTGCTGGAAGCTTCCTGGCTTATCACTTGCATGGGTCTCATGCACACGTACACATGCATAGTACCCTTTGGCTAAAGACTGAAGAACTAGTTTCTAAGAAGAAGGATCTGGTCAGCATGGCCTATGAAGGACAACATCTTCACATCTACTTTTGATTCCATTATGAGGGATGCTACTGATGGCAAGAGCACCTATCTTACTCAGAAGAAGCCTAAGAAACAGACTAAAAAGTCTTCCCCCTTCTTGTCTGTTAAGAACTGTTACTTTCTTTTCTCCACTCCTGCATCTTACCCATTAGGCTTGGCTCCCAGCCCATTTGCAAGGTCTGGGGCTCAAATTTTCACAAATCCCCATAAAAGCCTGTAGGCAGGTGCAGTCTATTCTCTCCCCAGCTGGTGGTACTCACTGCAGCGGTGCTGTTGCTGCAGAGGAAGACGCGAGGAAAAAGGTTCCTCTATGGTTTCCCCAATCACTGGGGAAGATATCCTATTGGATGCTGCTGCCTTATGTGAGTCAAGCAGCCATCTTGGGTCAGGAAGAGCCTATATAAGACCCTGACTCAGGGGCTTGTTATGCTTTTGGCGAGTGGACAGAGTAGGGACAGATACCCCGCCTGTGAGGGACAGTAACAGCACTAGGGAGAGGTTCCTGAATCCTGATGTGGAGGGTAAGTGTAGGGCTGCATCTCTTCTGGATGTTCTCCTGATTGGGACCTGATCACCGGGCCACATTCGATCCCCTCTTAACAGGAGCTGTAATTCCCAGTGGAATCTGTTCCTCTCCCTCAGCTGAACTGTGAGTGTGTTTGGCTGGGTGGCTGTGTTCCCCCGGGTATGTTCTGAACTGGTATTGCATTTCTTCAATACATGTTTTATTGCACCTACCTATCTGAATTATTGTCTACGCACCATGCTGCACTCCACCTACAAGCCTTCCATGAAAGACGGTCATGGGACCACACTGAGGATGGTCAAGCAAAGGTTTAAACCTCTGCAGAATTTTCCCACACCCACTCCACTGTCTCAAGAAGCAACCTTCCCCAAGGCAGGTGTGTCTTATGCAGCTATTGGAGTGGAAGAAAAAATATCCCAAAATCTCCTCCATGCCCCCTTCTTTGATTTTATGGCCTATGCTACACCACAATGACAGGTACCCATTTGTCACTGATTTGTCCAGAAGGCCATCCCTGATATCCCCCAGCATGAGGAATGTAATGTGTCTGTGCTGCTGGACTAGTGGCAGCGTACACATGACCATGGAGATGTGGTCCAATTAGTATGGGCAGGGATGCTGCATATCATAGCACACTAACGAGTTAAAATGCTCCCCAAATGCCCTATGCACATTTGACGAGTGCTAAAAATTCACCCCAGATGCCTGGGTTTTTTCTTGGCTGCTGTGAACAAGACCTAACGTGCTGCAAACACACCCTAAACACTTCACAAACTCGCTCTAAACATATGCCAGTGAGTTTATGGTGCACTACCATAGACTTGAATAGAAGGAGATGAGATGCTTCAACACTGTGCACTGCCCATATTATCAATTGTGGACTGCTTTACCAGGAGTATAAGGAGATGCCAATGTGAACAGGGCCTTGTGGTGGCGGAGAAGAAAGCAAGGCTGAGCAGAACACTGGAGTAGGTGATGGCACCACACATTTTGTCTGATGGTGACAGCACAGATATCTATATCCCATCCTCCTCACTTACTTCATCCTCTGACTCCTTGGAACCAGCAGCCTCCCCCTAAGAACCCCAGAGCATATGCAATATTCCAGGCTAAATGCTGCCATGCTGGAGACAGGAGATATTCTGATTTAGAGTTTTTGGCAGCTCTCCAGGCTGAAAATTGGCTGATCCCACACCACCTATATCCAGGTAAAATCGTGTGTGACAACAGCACTAAACTGATGGATGCCCCTCGCCTGGGAAAAAACTCCCACATGTACCTTGCCTGGCGCATGTCCTAATGGTTCATTGGATCATGATGAAGTGGCCTAGCTTTAAGGGAGTCTTCCGTCAGGCCAGAAGGGTTTCTGTGTGCTTTGGGTGCTATAGCTCACCTAGCAGAATTGCAGCTCCAATATTAGCTGCTCAACTGTGACACCCCCAGGCATCAGAGCTGACTAGAGCGGGAATGTAAGGTATGTACTACAACCTGTTCTTTAACCCCTTGCCGACCGCCGATCGGCAATTGACGGCGGCAAGGTGGCTCGTGAGCGCAAATTGCCGTCATATGACGGCGGCCGCGCTCACGAGCCTAGTGAGCGCGCGCGCTCGCTCACTGTGTTCGGGGAGGGCCAGGGAGCAGGTGCGGCGGCTTCGATTGCCGCCGGCTACCCGCGATGGCCCCCCCGGAGCGAATGAGCGGAGGTCCGTGTAAGTAAACACGGACCTCCGCTCTGTGTGAGGGGGAAGGCCTGTGATCACAGCCTTCTTGTATACGAAGGCTGTGACCACTTCCCTTCCCCAGCTAGTACAGTCCCCCTACAGTTAGAACACGCCCAGGGAACATAATTAACCCTTAGAGCGCCCCCTGCAGGTTAACCCCTTCACTGCCAATGACATTTACACAGTAATCAGTGCATTTTTATAGCACTGATCGCTGTATAAATGCCAATGGTCCCAAAAAAGTGTCAAAATAGTCCGACATGTCCGCTGAAATATCGCAGTACCGCAAAAAATCGCAGATCGCCGCCATTACTAGTAAAAAAAAAAAAAAAACCCCAAAAATGAATTCTCATCATCTGTAAACAAAATCAATAAACGCCGATTGCGATTTTTTTTATCGCAAATATGAGGAAGAATATAAATCAGCCAAAAACGGTGAAAAAAAATGTTTTTTTATATTTTTTTTTTGGATTTGTATTTTAGCAAAAAGTAAGAAATTTGGTTTTTTTTGCAAAATTGTCGCTCTTCTTTTGTTTATAGCGGCGATCAGAAATGACGCAGAGGTGATCAAATACCACCAAAAGAAAGCTCTGTTTGTGGGAAAAAAAGGACGCAAATTTTGTTTGGGTACAACGTCGCACGACCGCGCAATTGTCAGTTAAAGCGACGCAGCGCCGAAACGCAAAAAGGGCTCCGGTCCTAAAGCAGCAAATCCTTCCGGGGCTGAAGTGGTTAATCCCCAGACATAACAGCCATTTAACCCTTGCAAAGCAGTCCAATTGCAAGGGTGTATTTTTTAAAATTCATGGAATTGGACTTGAAGAACTTCTTTGTTGAATTTCCTGATGGTCGCAGGATGCCTTCTGATAACTAACGGGTCTCTGTTCCTTTGATCCCTGAAAGAAGAAGAAACAGTGGCAGTGACTGCTTTAGTGCTGCTTTGTAGGGTTTTTCGAACTATGGCAGACAGACCCAGCTTCAGGGAATGCCTGAATCACATGATTGCTGATTACATCAGGCAGCAGGGCCGATGCTGGCACTTTAAAATATGTAGATCCTATATTATACTGTTGGGTGTTCCGGCTGAATCATGGGCTGGAGCTTGAACAGTATGCACTGCAGCTTGGGGATTGCCCTTAAGCAAGGTGGCCTTCAGCACAGCAGTAGTTTCTTTACAAAGAGGAGAAGCTGCCTAACCCCTGACAGTCGACTGGCTCACTTTTATTAAAATGAACCAGTCTTGTATTACCAATGACTACAAAACCTCTATCGCTGATACTACAGACTAGAATTAGGCCTTCCACCATTACCAGCTTGTCACGCACCTGGTGAAGATCGAGCTGAAGAGGGGACTTCTCCTGCACCTCTTGTCCAACACCTCTGGTAGTGGTGACAGAACACAGAGAGGCACGAAGGCCAATGCAGCAGGCAGCGGCAACTGTTGGTTGCAGGATCTGAATGACCGTGAATTACCAGACAGGGACCAGAACACAATGGCACTTGATCAGTGGACAGGAGCGAAGCCAGGACAAAAGGACATTAACAGCCAGACAGCAAGGTACAGGAACATCAGGTAGAGGAAGCACCGGGATACAAGTTAGGGTCAGCGCACAGATGGGCAGCAAGACACAAAAACGTAAGGCAGAAGCGGAGTCAGGGTACAAGCCGATCCAGGTAGACAGGAATCCAAAGATCTATCAGAGGCAAACTGGGTCAAGCATGGGAAGGCAAATATAGCAGGTCAGGGCACAGGTAAATAAAAAAACTAGTTGAAGACCACTCAGCATTCTGTTCATGTTACCATCTAGCCTAAATAGGCTGTTGGGCGCCAATGCCCAGAGGCGGCTCTCTAATTAGGCAAATTAGGCAGTCGCCTAAGGCCTCACGCTCACAGGGGCCTCGCAACCGCCTAATTTGCCACTGACACCAGCACCGAGATAGAGTACTGGCACAAGCACTTTAAAGCTCTTAATATATGCAATTTATAAAGTAAATTTTTTTTTATCGCTTGAATTATTTTTCCCAATATCGGTGTGAGTGGGGCCTCATGTCTAGATTTTGCCTAAGGCCCCACAAAGCCTAGAGCCAATGCCAGGCATATACATATGCATGCACTGCATGTTTGCATGTGCATCCTAATACCTATCTAGCAGTGAGCCCTTGTTTAGAATTTTGTCTTGTTCTGATATATACTGGACTTTTCTCACACAACTCCTGCCACCTCTCCTTGCCCATTCTGGTGCTTCTGCACTGTAAAGATGCCAAACAATCTTTCCACAGCTGATGATTGCAAAAACCGCGCTTAGGATTTTTTTGAGGCTAGAAAGTTGTGGGTATGCTGCCTCCAGTGTATACTCCCTATATAGGGAGTAAGGGTATTTGATTGTTTGAGTCTGGGTTGGCGCTCCCCTGATATAATGATGTGCCAAATTCTTAGATATCTATAGTAGGTATCTCTTTCATATATGGTTCTGATTGTGGGTATAGAAAAAAATACGTTATAAGTAATGGTAACCAAAATTTATAATGCTAGTGTGCCAATATCAGAAGACGTCCATAGGACGAAACGCGTCAGATGATAACAGATTGCACACCACGTCACTTCCAGTCTTACCCAGACACTTCCTGTTCCACCTAGTGAAGCTCAACAACACATGGAGGAAGGGTGTCTCTGCCTTCATCAATAGGGAGGATTTACCTACACCCTAGGAGGAAAGTGGCCTGGACGACAGAGTGACTGTTTTTACTTTTGTTTTGGAGCATACTGCATGATTGGACTTGTGTATGATTTTTGTTTTGAGAAATAAACCTCATTTTAAAACTGAATCACGCTATGGAGTTGTTCCCATTCCTTCCATGAATTGGACATCCCACACAATTTGGAGGATCCATCACGATGCCAACCCCTTGGAACTCACATCGTGAAGGAAAGATCACCATCTGCCCATAGGACCTGGGACCCACCTGGGAAAGGAGGCAATCTGTTGAAGAAATATCCCCGGGAGAAAAAATCTGGAGAGGAGAGACCAACCACCAATCGGAGGATCCCTGACACACCTGCCTGAGACAGGCACCTCTGCGCTTTACCCCTGTGTGGGGCGGCGCTGTCCGGTAAGCAGGGTGGCAATCGGGGAGCACGCGTGTCTCACTAAGGATTTATGTATTTTGGACCATATCTTATGGACACTTAATTGCACCATTGAGAAATAGATGTTGGCTATTGCTGTGAACAGATAGAGGACTAAGTGCAACAGACTCATGGTTTTAAGTTTTTGCAAGTTGTAATACTAGCACATTAATACTAGCACATTATTTTCATTGGATATATTTTTTGAAGAGACTCAATAGCACCTTATATATCACTTTGCATAAGCACTTTAATATCACAGTAACTCGGGACATCTACGGTCCTTGTTTTCTGTGATACTAGCACATCAATACTAGCACATTATCACTTTTAACACTATTGTTGGATACATTTTATGTAAAGATTTATCAGCACCTCTATATATCAAATTGTACAAGCACCTTAAAATATCAGGGCAACAGGAATACATATATGATACTAGCACATTATCATTTTTAGGAAGTGATATAGTTGCTTTAGCCTGTATCTGCAAAACAATAAGCACTGCCAGCAGTATTCTTTGTATTCGTTTTACTTGGACTGTGTGTAACTGGGGTTGTCACAGTATTGTCACAGTATTGTGACAACACAATACTAGCACATTAATACGTTAATTTACTGAAAGTTAGGGGGACAGATCATTTTATTTAGCATCCGACAAGGCACATCTGTTTCCAATATTACATTCCAAAAATACTCACCCCATCACTACGCGATATTGGCACACTAGCATTATAAA
>BLSH010147554.1:22291-37650 GCA_018402905.1 Glandirana rugosa
GTTTATAAGTATTAAAATTTTTAACTTATGGGGCAAAACCCCCGACCTTTTACCTCCTTAGTCGTGAATCGACTAATGCTGTGACTGTCCAGGACATATCTCAACTCGCTTGGAGACCTTCAAGCCCAAGACGACCAGGCAGGCTTGAAGCCCTGTTTCAGGCCCAGGCCTGCCTTGGGCTTGCTAGCGTGCCTGTTGCTTGGGGTAACTTTAGTTACCCCTGGACTTGAAAATCCGTGTTTTTACCGACATTGTTTCAGGACCTTTCGGGATCTCCCGACGTTTTCCTTCATTTTACCCCCATTCCCATCCCGTTCACGGGATGTTTTTTTACCCCTGTCCCTTTATTGAAATTTATAAAAATTTTAGGGCACTTGCCCTAGTTTGAAGATGATTTTAGAACAGTTATATGGCTTCTACCGTTAATTAATACTTTTCAGACACAGTTTGAAGATGATCTACATTCACCTCCATTTTTTGCTTTTTTTATGTTTTTATTTTTTTAAAAATATTTAAAGTTATTTCCCTGTCCCCATTTTTTTGTAGGGCACTTGCCCTACCCTTACCCCCATTTTACTTCCTTTTGCAGCCCTCTAGGGCTTTCCAGGACTTTGTTACAGCCATTTTTGTGCCTAAAAGTTCAGGTCCCCATTGATTTCAATGGGGTTCGTTGTCCGTGCGATCGTTCGGGTTCCGTCCGGACCCGGACTTTGTCCCGAAGTTCGGACGGACCAGCAGAACCCGAACTTCCAGAGGTTCGCTCAACTCTATACAGGACCTGTCAGTGTCGTAATCAGCTAAGTGCTGATTCCTCCATTTTCCAGCCCCCAAAACGGGGTATTCAATTTTTAAAATTATGAATATTTGTTTACTACTCTGATCATTGAGATTGTAAAATAGTTGTGAGATCAGCTCACCTTTTCAATGTCACAGTTTACATTACTGGAGTTTTTTTTAATCTTTGTTTTTAGCATCTGTTAAGCGTTCTTGATGCTACATCCAATGTAATGCAATCCTGATTTGTGAATCTGAACTTTTAACATTGCGAGGTCCAACATTTGACAGTCTTTGTCTTTGACTAGCCTTCCTGAGGATGCTAGAATGAGAAACAAGTTGAGGCGGAGCCGCTGTCATCAGTTCCGGGATCCTACCTGATGTCACTTACGCCCAGTGGCCATTCCGGTCTGTGGAACACACGCCGGCTCCACAGTCTAGGAGCGGCAGTAGATTCCCCTTTTGAATACCAAAGGCTGTTTGCATTGGTGCTGTTCCAGCAGCTGTTCATGTGAGTGTATTGGTATTTTATTTATATTGAGAATTTACGGGATAATATTACTACACTATAAAGACTTTTTTTTGCATGGCATTTATCATTGCCATCTATAATGGAGAGAGGCTTTTGTTGCTCAGGGTATTGTTAAAGTGCTGATGTCCCCCATTATCATATCCTTAGGCCCACCTTGGAGGCTCACCTTGTTACATGCTGATCGGGTCATTTGTGGCCAGTGCTGTGTGGTAAGCATGCATTGCTTATATTAGGTGGTGGAGCACGGATTATTCATAAAGAAGATACACACTTCCTATTTCATCTGCATGGTATTGGGAGGAGATTTATAGGACTAGGAATGTTATATGAACGTTATAATGAATGTCAACACACAGTTATATATTTATAGATTTTTATGGTGTAGTTATTACTGATATATATATATATATATATTTATATGTTATTTTTCTTGTTGCACTTTTTAAGGGTTGGCTCCCCTTTTTTTCTATTTTTCACTATATCTATCAAACATAGTAATACTATTTTTACATGACATTCAGCTCTCGACAAATAAGTAAGCCTTCGGGCATTTGTCCAAACCTCAAATCTTACCCCCTTTGCGACGATGCCTCCCGGCCCTGTAAGGGATTTCAGATGCCAGGAGGCGGGGGAGAGTTTATTATTATGTGACTACCGCGATTGGCTGTCACGTCGGTCATATGGTCGAAAAGCTCCCGTTCACAAGAAGCAATCAGGAGCTTTCCATTAGCCATCCGGGAGCGTGCATGCTTTTTCGGCACAGCTGTGTTGGTGCCTAGGGCTAACCAGTTAAGCTCTGAAAGATTTTACCCCCTTCATGAACAGGCCATTATTTGCTATTTGGCACTGGCAATTGCGTGGTCATGCAACGCAGTATACAAATTGCATTTATATATTTTTTTTCACACAAATAGAGCCTTTTTGGTGGTATTTGATCACCACTGGGTTTTTTATTTTTATTATATATAAGAACATTTAAAAAAAAAAAACATTTTCTATTTTCTGTTATAAAACATATATATATATATATATATATATATATATAACCATTTCTTCATTAATGTAGGCCAAAATGTATTCTGCTTTTTCTTTAGTAGAAAAATCCCAATAAGTGTATATTATTTAGTCTATTTGGAAAGTAGACAGTCTGAGGTATTTCGTAAGAGGCATGGCAAATTGTTTTGTAACAATTTGTTGTAAAATTAAGAAATTTTAAAAGATATAGATTCTTTTTCAATTTTCTTTTACATACTGGCATTAGCTCAGTACAGCATCATGCATCATGATATGACTGGAGTGGCAGTGGTCATGGACACAGACTGGTGACAGCATTTAAAAAATAAATAAATGTTTTTATTCAATATTTTAAATATTTTTCATCACAGTGGTTGAATCCTATCATGATAACATTGTACTACTCTGGGGAGGGGGGGATCATTAGGATCATTGTAACTGCAATACTTTTGAGCTGTCATGAATGGGTTAAGTTCATGACAGCTGTGAATACTAGTGATCTGTGATTGGCTACAGCTGATCGCATGGTACAGAGTGCTGTGAGCCAAAATGACATATCGGTATGTCGCTTTGCTTGTACATGCCATGTACTGTGGGCGATCGGCAAGTGATTAAATCAGTATTAAACCTCAAAGCATACATTTATTATATTGCAGCTTGCCAATTCTTAGATGTGTTGATGTATTGTTTTTCTTTTTTAGGCTTTCTTTCTTTTATTTTCATCTGGTGATCTGGCTAGTAAGTCTGTTGTTTTTCAAAAGAACAATCTCCCTTCCAAATGTATCAGTATACAGAGACAAACCATTTACCACTGACAGGGGTGCTTACAATTCAGCTTTTATTTATTTATGTAAATCCTTTATCTCAAAAAAGAAAAAAAATGTTTGCTGTAACTGCGTACAAAGTATTAGCTGGAATTTGCCCTCAATTTGTTGATGTATTTAAATCTGCTAGTACATCGAACATTCTCCTCTCCCCATGCTGACAGTGTTGCTGTCCAAAGGTGCCCCTGTGCTCATTTATACATGGTGGAGGCACTACAATAGATCATCAGGTGAAAACAGGGGAAAGGGCCTAAAAAAAGAAAATGAATGCAGCCACCACATTTAATGATTGGTAAGCTGCAATATACCGTGTTTCCCCAAAAATAAGACCTATCCGAAAATAAGACCTAGTGTGATTATCGGGGAGGGTTACAATATAAGCCCTACCCTGAAAATAAGACCTAGTAAACTTCATTAAAAACCTGTAATCCATTTAGTAATATGATTATACTGTACTGGTATAAGGGGAAGTGTCTCAGTTTGTAATTGCATTAAAAAAAATAGCATGTTTACAACTGCCTCTGACCCAGAGGTCTTCTTTCCTCCCAGCTGAAGTCTGCAGCCTCTTCCTCCTCAGTGCACGGAGGCGGATGACGTCAGCGGGGATCTCTGCTCTTCTCTTCTCCCCGCTGATGTCTGCAGCCCCTCCCTCTTCAGTGCACAGAGTGGGCTGACATCAGCAGGGATCATGTGGGCGCCCAGAGGAGCTATCATAAAGGTAATTTCCATAAAACTGTGGATACACTGCACCTTATTAAAACGGATTACATAATTTTTTAAGGATTGTAAGCTAGATGTTTTTTTAAATGATTAAATTGTCAATATATCTATATATATATTTAGGGTTACATCCGCTTTAGGATCGTTATTGTACATACTGTAAATAAATAAGACATCCCCCGAACATAAGCCCTTTTTTTTTTTTAGGCAAAATGAATATAAGTCCCGGTCATATTTTTGGGGAAACATGGTAAAACTTTGTTTTGAGTTTAATACTGTTTTAAGCTGATCTCTAAAGGTGCAATATATTACATTTTTGTCCTTGGGTTTATTTACCAACTTTATTTAAAACTGAGTTAGGTGTGATCAAAATATACTTTTTATTGAGTTCATGGAGCACCTGTCAGAAAGTAAGAAAGTAAATCGTTCTTTAAGAACGTACAATTACTTTTCTAAAATAGCTACAAACATTACACATTCCATAATGATAGTTTGCAATTGTACCAGGACCTTAAACTTTGGGTCAGATTACACACAGCACAAATCCACACTATAGCCTTTTTTGCAGTAGTATTTGCCCAGAAATGTTTACATAAAGTTCAAAGATATTATTGTTATTTCATGGTGGTTAAATGTCCAGTTGAAAAGGATTTTCTTTCCATTTCGTTGAATTTCAAACATTCCTGCAGATCGTTAACAATAGTCTTCATTCATGATTACACACTTGCAGAAATGTTTCACGAAAATTGCAGACTTCTACAACAGTGTTGTGAATGAAATGAAATGTTAGACACACATAGAAAGGTATTTGAAAAGCACTCTCAAACTTTTGCCAAAAGGCATTCTAAAAGTGGGCTATCTCAAATATTCTCATACCTCACTCAAAAGCATGCATTGTACCCTGATACTTGAAAATAAAAAACTACAGGGCTATTTAAAGTATTGAGGTTAAAGTGTATGTAAAACCAAAACTTGGTTTTTGGTCCTGACAAAATCCATGACAAAACACGTAGGGTGGCATCCAGAGTACAGTGATATCATTGCTTTGATGGGACACACACACTGAAAGTTGCAGAGCCTGGCTCCTACTAACATTGAGCAAATGATCTTGAACTGCTGGGGCAGCACTAAAAAGACATGGTTTTATACCTACTTTTTTCATTGGTTTAATAAAGTCATGTCTACACTATAAGACCCCTTTCACACTGGGGTGGTTTTCAGGCATTTAGCACTAAAAATAGCTCCTGTAAAGCACCTGAAAACTGCCTCCCCTGCAGCCCCAGTGTGTAAGGCTGAGTACTTTCACACTGGGGCAGTGCTCTTGCAGGACGTTAGAAAAGGTTCTGCAAGCAGCATCTTTGGGGCGGTTTGCGAGGGGTGTATACACCGCTCCCAACCCACCCCTACCCATTGGAATGCATGGGCAGTGCTTCTGAAGCACCTGAAAAGCGATTTGGAATCGCTGCAACACGGGCGCTTTTAACTCCTTTTTAACCCCTTGGGGGTTAAAAGCGCCTCGCTATAACAGCAGTAAAGCGCTGCTAAAACGACTGGCGCGTTACCACTGATGCTCACACCACCCCAGTGTGAAAGTAATCCTCTTTTTCTCTATATCAAATGTTGCTTGGAGTATATCTGTGGAATGGTAGGAGAAAATAAAACATATAAATTGCCACGCTGAGTGATTAGTATATTAAAAAACACATCATATAATAAACTAAAGTCCAAAGTCAAATTGAATGGTGAATGCAAATGTCCTTCAAAGTATCCAAAGCAAGTAATGACCAAACACCCAGGTGCACCTTCCAACGTGTACAGACGAGATATGCTCTTACCAGATTCCAAGACTCACATTATAGGAGACTGGGATCCGTTCATCAGCAATCTAAATGGCGTGGTATCAATGGACATAGACTCCGCCCTACATGTTTCGCCATAAGTGACATCATCGGGGCAAACATGTAGGGTGGAGTCTATGTCCATTGATACCACGCCGTTTGGATTTCCATGGATCCCAGTCTGGAATTTTATATCTACATGCTTTTTACATTGGACTTGTGTAAGTTGCTAGAAACGCTGTCTTTTAATAAATTACCATACGGTTTTATGCTATGTGAGTATTTTCTTCCTTTTATGGTGCTTATGAGAAATACTTAAGATTCAGTGGAACCATCCGTGACACCAACCCTGCTTCTTCCCTGTGAGCGAATCGGCCATGAGTTGTGAATCCATGCCTTTTTTAGACTCCTATAAGGTGGAGTCTTGGAATCTGGTAAGAGCATATCTCGTCTATACACAGTGGAAGGTGCATCTGGGTGTTTGGTCATTACTTGCTTTGGATACTTTGAAGGACATTTGCATTCACCATTCAACTTGACTTTGGACTTTAGTTTGTTATATGATGTGTTTTTAACCACTTCCTTACCGACGTATTGTAATAATACGCCGACAAGGTGCACTCCCCATCCTGGGTGGACGTCATATGATGTCCTCCCGTCTTCGCCGCTCTGAGGGCCCGCATTGTGGAGATCGGGGATCAGGCGCGTCCCTCGGGACTCAGCCCATCCATGATCGGGGTAAAGAGCCAATGAATTTGGCTCTTTACCACGTGACCAGCTGTGTCCAATCATAGCCGGTCACAGAATGTAAACAAACTGCGGTAACAAGCTATTACCGGGTTCTCCTCACACACCGATCATGTGTGAGGAGGAGATTGCGGTAACATCTCGTTACCGCTTACAGTTCACACTAAGCACACTGATTACCCGAGTACCTGTCACCAGCCCATCAGGGTACCCGAGTACCTGTCACCAGACCATCAGCGTAACTGAGTACCTGTCACCAGCCCATGATGATCCAGATGGACAATACAGCCGCAGTGGCGTATGTGAGGAGGCAAGGGGGAACCCGCAGTGGTTCCTTGCTACGGGAAGTGGAGCCAATACTGGATTATGCCCAGAAACACCTTCGCAGTTTATCGGCAGTATATATCCCGGCGATCCAGAATTCGCAAGCGGACTTCCTGTCCAGAATAGAGCTCCACAACAACGGTCCCTACACAGGGAGGTCTTCAACTGGGTCCTGACACTGGGAATAGTGCCGGAGGTGGATCTATTTGCATCAGCTTGCAATCACAAACTGGAGAAATACTACGCGAGGTTCTGGGACCCTCAGGCATGGGGAATAAATGCTCTTTCAGACCGGTGGAGATTTCGCCAGGCATACGCCTTCCCTCCAGTACCACTAATGTTTCAGTTTCTTCGGAGGCTCAGGTCAGAGCCAGTGGAAGTCATTGCGGTAATCCTGTTTTAGTCCAACAGGCCTTGGTTTCTGCTACTAATGCTCCTCAGTTTCAGGGACCCAGGTCCCCTTCCCTCCAGACCGGATCTCCTGGCTCAAGGAGCGAACTTGCATCCCTGCCCTGCGTATCTGCACCTCAGGGCCTGGTTCTTGAGAGGGGAAGGCTGGAAGCCCTAGGCTGTCCACGGGAGGCGTTGCCAACTCTCCTAAGTGCAAGAAGGGGAAGCACCAATAGGGTTTATGAGCGTACCTGGTCAAGATTCTCACAGTAAATGGTTTCCAGATCTGCCTCAGTTGACAGTCCAGGCGCTGCGGATATCTTAGGCTTCCTACAGTCTGGCCTTGACCTTGGACTTTCAGTCTGCTCACTACGGGTCCAAGTTTCGGCAATTTCGGCTTTCACTGGTTGTTCCTGGGCCAATGATCAGCTTGTTCGCCAATTCTTCAAGGGGGCAATTAGGCTTAGACCTCAGAAGAAGTCGAGGTTTCCCAAGTCAGATCTTCCTCTTGTCCTGGATTTCCTGTCAAGTCTTGGCTCTACTCCCAATAAGCCGCTGTCAGCCAAGGAGTTAACAATGAAGATGGTTTTTCTAGTTGCTGTGACCTCAGCGAAATGAGTGTCTGAAATTAGAGAATTAGGTTCGGTGGAACCTTTCCTCACCTTGTTTCCTGATAGAGTGGTCTTAGTTCCCATGTGCTGGGAGCTAGACCCAAAGTAACTACGGTTTTCCACGAGAACCCGGAATTGTTCTGTCCTGTCAATGAAACCATATTTTTTTTTACACAAAGTTGTCAATTTATATATTTCTAACACATAGCAAAAATTACTCCCAAAATACATTCTGCTACTCGAGTATGGCGATACCACATGTGTGAGACTTTTACTGAGCACCAGAGTAGCTGTCACCAGCCCATCTGAGTACCTGAGTACCTGTCACCAGCCCATCAGAGTACCCGAGTAGCTGTCACCAGCCCATCTGAGTACCCGAGTACCTGTCACCAACCCATCTGAGTACCCAAGTACCTGTCACCAGCCCATCTGAGTACCCGTGTACCTGTCTCCAACCCATCTGAATACCCGAGTACCTGTCACCAGCCCATCTGAGTACCCGAGTACCTATCACCAACCCATCTGAGTACCCGAGTACCTGTCACCAGCCCATGAGAGTACCCGAGTACCTATCTGCAGCCCATCAGAATACCGAGTACCTAACTGCAGCCCATCAGATTACCCGAGCACCTGTCTGCAGCCCATCAGAGTGCCTGAGTACCTATCTGCAGCCCATCAGAGTACCTGAGTACCTATCTGCAGCCCATCAGAGTACCAGAGTACCTATCTGCAGCTAATGCCTCATAAAATATACCTTCGGATGTTTGCTTTTCAAATTGGGGTCATTTTGGGGGTAATTTCATTGTCCTGGTGTTCCAGAACCTTCAAAAGTGTGATAGGTAGGAATGAAATTAGATGTGTCATTTATGCTCCTAGAATGCCTGAAGGTACTACTTCAATATTGGACCTCTGTATGTGGCCAGGCTATGTAAAAGTCTCACACAAGTGGTATCGCCATAATCGGGATGAGTAGCAGAATATATTTTGGGGGGTAATTTTTGCTATGTACATGCTATGTGTTAGAAATATCTTATAAATTGACCACTTTGTGTAAAAATAAAAGCATTTTCATTTTCTTTCCACGTTTTTCAAAGACTTGTGGAAAAAAATGAACCGTACAAAAGACTCATAATGCCTCATAGAATATATGTTGGGGTGTTTGCTTTCCAAAATGGGGTCATTTTGTGGGTAATTCCACTGTCCTGGTGCTCCAGGGCCTTCAAAAGTGTAATAGGTCGTTAGGAAATTTTATGCGTAATTTATGCTCCTAGAACGCTTGACGGTGCTCTCTGCATCTTGGACTTCCCTTTGTGGCCAGGCTGTGTAAAAGTCTCACACATGTGGTATTGCCATACTCGGGATGAGTAGCAGAATATATTTTGGGGGGTAATTTTTGCTATGTACATGCTATGTGTTAGAAATATCTTATAAATTGACCACTTTGTGTAAAAATAAAAGCGTTTTCATTTTCTTTCCACGTTTTTTGAAGACTTGTGGAAAGCGCAGCAATTTATATGTTTTATTTGCTATTGTGCACAATTTGTTCTGTTGTGTTATTGCCAGCGGCTGTCTTTTTATTATTTTTTTCACCTGCGCAATATTAACTCTTTATTTACCACGAATGTTAGGAGAAGCATCAACTTGACTTGTGGTTTACCCATCCTGAATAAGCACTTATTGACCTTCTTATTAACCAAAGAGGTCACATTCAGTTCTCAGTTCTGCCTCATTGGTGGATTTTCATCTTCCAGTTAGAAGCATAGATAAACATTAAGGGCTGGTTTACACTTGCTTCAAACATGGCTTTGTACATGCTTTTTTTTAAAGCTCTCTGAATGCCAGTCAAAGCTCCTGTCACTAAATGAAATGGCTAGTTTACAGTCCTGTTTACACATTGTGTTTGCTTTGCTTCGCTTCAAAAATGATACCCCATGTCGCTTTAGTGGTGCTTCAAAGCATCTTCAAAGCCTCCAATGAAGTCTATGACAAAGCTCAGTTGCAGCACCTGAAGCTTTTGAGAGGCTTTAATTCAGCTTTAGCTTTGCTTTGTTTTGGAGAAATTGCAGGTATGAGATGTCCACACACACACAGGGCACCTGCCAAGCTTCATTAAAGCTTCAAAAGAGCACTACCGAAGCATTAAAACACATCAAAAAAGCAGTTGAAGTGGTAGGCGCTTTAATGTGTGTTGAAGTTGAAGCAAGTGTAAATGAGCCCTAACTCTTTTTGAGCATGTAGTGAAGATTAATCACCACTTGATCACATTGACCGATACTGTATGCGCAAATTGGCACAATTTGTATTGTGTTGCATGTTCAGTGGATTTTATTTGTAGCATTTTACTCATGGGGGATTGATTTTTGGTATTTTTAACATTTATTTAAAGTGTAAATCTACTTTCCTGACAAAAATATATCCTATTAAAAAATAATATAGAATATACAATTGCTGCACAAGCCATATTGTAATTTAACCCTGTTACTGTAGAAACCACAGCGGTAGCTTTGTGGGATCTTACACACACTCTTGCACCTGCTGGGAGTGTGTGTAAATCTAACAAGCTGACTGTCCGTTGGAAGCAATCTAGCAGCTGTGCAGCTGCTGGATCATTTCTACACAACCCTGTTACTGTGTCCCCTCCCGCATGTGCAATCGGCCGCGTTATGTATCCTGGGCTCTGTGTAACGGACTCGACACTAGCAGGCAGGGTATCGCTGGGTAGAGGGAGAGGGAGATGTTCATCTGATCTCCCCTTCTTGTTACTGACCTGGAAGCAACATGTAAAACATCACTCCAAGTCCTAGTGTCACTTTCCCCAGCCATTATGGCAGGGGAAGAATCTAATGGAGTGTGATCTGCATTCTATTAGTTTCATTGGAGGAAATGGTGAGACATCAGGTATCTTTTAGACCCCTGATGTCTCATTAAAATGAACCTGTCAACAACCTTAAGCTGCTTTAGACCCTGCATAACTAACCATTTGTTGAAAAGCATTCTATGACCTACTTTTTTTTTTTTATAAGGGGTCAATATATTCCGGTGAACCTTTAATCTGTTTCAGGAATATACTAAGCACATGGTAGATTATTTTGGGGAATTGAAGGAGGACTGGGCACTGTTGTATCACAGACTTCCCTGTTGAAATTTCACTTTATTTGTGTATTTGTATATGTATATATTTATTTGTGTATTATTACAGAATATTACAGAAGTTTTACATATACTTGAGATGTATGATTGAATTTTTAAAGGCTGGTACACACAGGCTGAATATCGGCTGGTATCAGCTGGTTCAACAGAAACCGGCTGACATTCAGCCCATGTGTACAGCAGCTAACGACCGGCTTTTATCGAGCGGGCATGCTGAAAACCAATGGCTGTGAACACTGATCAGTGTGTTCTGGTCTGGGGGGAGCTGACCCCCTGTCAGAACAAATAGCTCAATGAGGGGGAGATTGCTGCACTAACATTGCTTTGTTATTACAGCGACCTCTCAATTTTTTTCTATTCAGTCCTCTGGGCTGAACAAAGAAAAACTCCCTGTGTGTACCTAGCATAAGCTAGCGCTAATATAATTTTTTTAAACATGTGTGCAAAAAAAAATGCAAAAGCTGCTCTAGCAGGAAAAGGGTTAATGTTATTAAAATGACCTTCCCTTTTCAATCTGCAGCTGTTGTAATTTTTTGCAAAATTAAATGCAATATAGCAACTCCCCCAGTAATGTCATTCCCTGATTGTGTGATTGGCTGATGATTGAAGAAGAAGAAAGTAAAAAAAGAAGTAAGAAAAAAAAAAGAGTGCAGGTTGCGTGAGCTGATTTTGAGTATAATTGCCACCCCCCTTTTTCCCTGCTCTCTTAATTTTATATTATGTTTTAAGATAAATTTAATTAAGGCTAAACAATTGCAGCAATTTAAGGGGTTCACGACTTATAGCCCGATATGGGAGAACAAATCTTATGAGGAATTGGCTAAACTTCAACAGGGACCCAGATGGTGCTCCATAGGAATAACTCACCTCTCACATATTTTTAATAATGGAAGATTACTCCCCTTCTTGGACTTGCAAAATAGGTTTGCATTGCCCTTCAGCATGCTGTTTTACTACCTGCAGTTGCAGCATGCTATTAAGGCGCAGGGTAATGCTGTGGAACGGGAACAATCGCCTACCACTATTTTTCATCTGCTTCAAACTACCTTTAGAAACAAAGGGCTTTATTTCCCAATGCTATCTTATGCTCCTAAATGTATTTTTAGCGGATCATCCCATAAAAGCAATGGCTATGTGGGAGAGGGACCTAAGCCCTGTCATGGGTGATCAGTGGGAGATAGCTCTTCAATCTGTCAATAATTGTTCTTGTCGGATAGTACCGGATGACCTGGTGCATCTCCTCTGGTGATGCCCTAAGCTCCGTAGATACTAGAGCGGGGGTCTTGCCATACTCAACAAGGTTTTCCAAACAAATGTTCCTCTTGATCCGCTATGTTGCCTCCTAGGAGATGACAAGGACCGCTTTTTCTAGGGCTTTGTTCCATGCACGGAAAACAATTCTGATGGAATGGAAATCGCCCACTCCTCCGACTGCTAAATCCTGGATCCAACACATGGGTAATACTCTTATTCTGGAACAGTACATATACCAACACAGGGGGAGGCCAGGTAAATTTGACAAATTATGGGCCCCTTGGCTTGATACACCAGGACTTAGCCCCAAAGAATTTGTTCAGATGAGGTTACTGCAATGCCCGTAGTTCTGAGGGTTGTCATAGATAATGTTTGGATAACGGAAGTTTAAATGTGAAAGTACCAATGCAAGTAAACATTACACATTAATATTACTGCACGGGATGATAGTACTTTACAATTGAAAATAGATGCTGGGTCTGCAAAGATATGTATATGTACTTCTGGGTATGACATGATGAGGTCATTTGCTATGCAACTGATTTCAATGAGACAAACTGAAGCGTATTGTGGTATTTTTGTTATGCTTTTTCTTTTGTAATAAAAAACTTATGATATAAAAAAAAGATAAATTGAAGTGTATTATCACAGACAGCCCAATGGACAGAAAAGTGTGCACCCTCCCTATTTTTTAAGATGTGATGGGAGTAACATGCTCTCACTGACCCTGTGCTGCTAGTAGTCTCCATCAATACTTATCAGCAATAGACTACAATGTAAGTTACATAATATCTATCTATACAGTTTTAATAGCCTGGACAGTTATGGTTGAGGATATGTTTAAAATTAAGAAAAGAGCCGACACTCCGCATCTGCTGTTACGTGAAATTTATTGATAGTAGATCATGTACAAATGTGCAGTGAACAAGGCTACACACCGAAACACGTTTGTGCATTTTTGTACATGATCTACTATTAATAAATTTCACTTAACAGCAGCTGCAGAGTGCCGGCTCTTTTCTTCATTTTAAACATTGTTTCCTGGTTAATAGGGTTAGTACGAAAGCTTTGGTAAGCAGGATTGCAAAACAGTGAATGTATTACATGATACATGGCTTTGATAACTCACCTGTAGAAATGTATAATCTAAATGCATTTTGATGTAAATGTACCTGCTTTACCTGTTCTTTTTGTTCAGTAAATAAAATCTTCTATTGATTAAAAAAAAAAAATTGTTTCCAGGACGTGGGAGGGATGTGGGATTTTCCCTGATTGAACTGACTTTAGGACAGCTCAGAGCGGTGTGCACCTTTGTGTTTATGGTTGAGGACACTTAACTTCTTTTACCATTTCTCCCCCAGCAGCTCCCATGGGATGTCCCTGTGCTGGCCCCCTGGGGTGCTTGTTGACATGTTGCATGCCTTTCTGTTGGGATTTTTTAATAAGAGGGGACTCAAATCCAGTGAGGAAATGGTTACTTAGCCAATCAGAATATATAATGTGTTGTACTTCTATGGTACGTGGAAACTGACATACCCCACAAAACATGTTGAAGCTCATGAGGACCACATACATTTATATGTATTACTATGATATAGATATGGACAAAATATACAGAATCTAAATTTATGTAACTAAATATAAAGGAAAGACCATCAAATAGAACAGGGTTTCCAGAAGACTAGGCCTATGTCTAAAGGTAATATGTAGTAATACAAAAAGGGTAAGCAGCAAAATGTGTACCCAGAACTGTTTTTTCATGGTAGCAGTAGCATTGTAGACTCAGAATTAGAGTTGAGCGAACCTCTGGAAGTTCAGGTTCTGCTGGTCCGGCCGAACTTCGGGACAAAGTCCGGGTTCGGGTCCGGACAGAACCCGAACGATCGCAGGGACCCCAAACCCCATTGAAATCAATGGGTACCCGAACTTTTAGGCACAAAAATGGCTGTGACAAAGTCCTGGAAAGCCCTAGAGGGCTGCAAAAGGAAGTAAAATGGGGGTAAGGGTAGGGCAAGTGCCCTACAAAAAAATGGGGATAGGGAAAATTAATTAAAATTAAATAAAAAAATGGGAAGGGGGTGGATGTGGAGTAGGAGTCTAGAGGTTGACTAGGCCGTGACCGTGGCAGTGTAGGTGGAAGTGGCGGTGGTAGAGGAGTAGGAGGAGGTAGCCAACATGGTAATTTTTTTTTTTGTATTGAGGCCTATTCAAAAAAAGAAGTATATGAATGGCTGTGTGAGTCCGGTCTAAATGTTTATTCTGCACAAGGTACAGACAAGTCTTGTGGGATCCATGCCTGATTCATTTTAATAAAGGTTAGCTTGACCACGTTGGATGTGGACAAACGGCTCCGCTTGTCTGTGATAACGCCCCCTGCCGTGCTAAACACACGTTCCGACAATACACTGGCTGCAGGGCAGGCCAGCACCTCCAAGGAATAAAGGGCAAGCTCAGGCCATGTGGCCAATTTGGAGACCCAGAAGTTGAATGGGGCAGACCCATCAGTCAGTACGTGTAGGCGTGTGCACACATACTCTTGCACCATGTTGCTGAAATGCTGCCTCCTGCTAAGACGTTGTCTATCGGCTGGTTGTGCTGTTTGTTGTGGCAGGCTGCTGACAAAGCTTTGCCACATTTCAGCCATGCTAACCCTGCCTTCTGAGGTGCTGGCGGTGGCACAGCTGCGTTGGTGGCCTCTTCCTCCTCCTCCTCTTCCTCCTCTACCTTCACCTTGTGCTTCCGCTGAGCCCCCGGTATCATTTGGGAATGCCCTCAGCAGTGCCTCTACCAGTGTGCGCTTGTAGTCGCGCATCTTCCTCTCACGCTCCAGTGAGGGAATTAAGGATGGCACTTTGTCCTTGTAACGGGGATCCAGCAGGGTGGCCACCCAGTAATCAGAGGAAGTTACAATGTGGGCAACTCGGCTGTCGTTGTGCAGGCACTGCAGCATGTAGTCGGCCATGTGTGCCAGGCTGCCCACAGGCAAAGACAAGCTGTCCTCTGTGGGAGGTATATCATCTGTGTCCTCTGTATCTCCCCAGCCACGCTCCATTGATGCCCACGAGCTGCATTGGGTGCCACCCTGCTGCAATTCCTCCTCCTCCTCATCTTCCTCGTCCTCGTCGTCCTCCAGAACTGTGCCCTGGCTTGAATATTTTGGACCTGGCCTATGCTGGTGCAG
>BLSH010147554.1:56950-74066 GCA_018402905.1 Glandirana rugosa
CCTGAGACGTTCCCGGTTTGGTAGTGAAGGTCCTAAGGAACAAGAATAAATACGACTTCTATCGAGAATTAATCACAACTCGCTTGGGCCTGACATTGCAAGCCCAGGCATGGCTTGAAAACCCACAGGCACCGTGCCTGGGCCTGGGCCTGTAAAGTTTTTAGCAAGCCCAAGCCAGGCCCCAAGACGATAAAATGAGGTGCACAACTCTTCGACGTCCCGTCGGTTAGTTGTTCGCAAAGTGACCAAACGGGAATCTTCGGTAGTGTCGGTACGGATGATTACCGTACCGACACTAACCGGCCACGTAGTACACTACCCGAACGATTTTTGAAATGTCCGGGTCCGGGTCCGTGCCACGGACACCCAAAAGTTCGGTACGGACCCGAACGTTACAGTCCGGGTTCGCTCAACACTAATTAAGAGCTATCTTCAGCATAAATAAGAACAAGGAATCCTGGAAGTGATGGTTTGGCCCTTGCAGAGTCCTGATCTCAACATCATTGAATCTGGGATTATATGAAAAAATACCAGAAGGATTTGAGGTAGCCTACATCCACAGAATATCTGTGGTTAGCTTTCCAGGATGTTTGGAACAACATACCTGCCAAATTCCTTCAAAAGAGGTGTGCAAGTGTACCTAGAAGAATTGATGCTGTTTTGAAGGCAAAGGGTGATCACAACAAATATTGATTTGATTTGGGCTTCTCTTCTGTTCATTTAATTTCCATTTTGTTCATTGATAAAAATATATTATTAACGCTTCCATCTCTGAAAGCATTCTTAATTCTTAATTTACAACATTTTTTTGCACGTGGGGTCATACCCTACTTTCCCCCTCAACCCTTCCCCTCTTCTCTTTCTCTCTTCTCAGTCTTTAATTCTATATATCTTAGGTCTTCTTGCCTATCCCCTATAATTCTAGAAAAGTTGCTACTTCTTCAGAGTGAAGACCGGTTTCTGGGTGACGAGGGATGTGCCTTCCTTTTCTTGGAGGTATAGGTCCCCTTCCACGAATGTATACAGTTACTTCCAGGCGCATCCCTAAGTCATTAAGGTTTACGAGCTGGCCCAAAGCTTGGAAATGCAATATGTGGTGGCTCTGTCCTTTAATGTACAAAGAGCCTGAGATGTGCCTTGTAAATGCATTATTTAGAGTTTTGAACAAGCTCTGGGGTTACACAACACTGACAGTACAATCTATACTGACTGTGAGGATTCTTATTTGGAAGATGGCCTTTTTATATGTTCCTTTATGTTTCAAAATGTTTGGACTTTTTACGTATTCAGTATGGGTTTCAGGTGCTGCACATCTCGTATCTTCACAGCAAAGACAATTGCCTTCAGATGACCCCAGATCGGGAGACCTTGGGGGCCATTCAACTGGCCCACGATGACCAATCCACTTTCCAAGAAACTGTTCATCTAGGAATGATCGGACCTGACACCCATAATGTGGTGGTGCACCATCTTGCTGGAAAAACATTATGGGTGTCAGGTCCAAGCATTCCTAGATGAAAAGTTTCCTGGAAAGTGGATTGGTCGTCGTGGGCCAGTTGAATGGCCCCCAAGGTCTCCCGATCTGACCCCCTTAGACTTTTAGCTTTGGGGTCATCTGAAGGCAATTGTCTATGCTGTGAAGATACGAGATGTGCAGCACCTGAAACTACGGATACTGGAAGCCTGTGCTAGCATTTCTCCTGCGGTGTTGCTATCAGTGTGTGAAGAGTGGGAGAAGAGGGTTGCGTTGACAATCCAACCAATAAGTGGTCAGAAACTTGTAAATAACTCATGAAAGAATAAAGTTATGTTAAAACCAAGCACACCATTGTTTTTCTTGTGAAATTCCCAATAGGTTTGATGTGCCACATTACCCTCTTCCTGTTGAAAAAACAAAAGTTGGATTCAAAATGGCTGACTTCAAAATGGCCGCCATGGTCACCACCCATCTTGAAAAGTTTCCCCCCTCACATATACTAATGTGCCACAAACAGGAAGTTAATATCACCAACCATTCCCATTTTATTAAGGTGTATCCATATAAATGGCCCACCCTGTAGATAAAATAGATGGCTGGGCAGCTATTTGGCAGATTAGGTTCAGATAGAAAAATGTATGCATGCAAGTTATACACTGGGGGAAATCATCTGGGGAATCAAGGGTGGAAAGGGATCTAGGGGTCCTAGTACATGGCAACCTCAGCAACAGCATGCAATGCCAAGCTATTGCTAGTAAGGCTTGTATTAAAAAGGATATTTACTCATGAGATAAAATTAGAAACCACTTAACCACTCATGCACATGGGGTTTAACAGTATCAAAACCACACCAAAAAAATGTCTTTGTATGAAACATAAAATCACCAATAAGAATAACACATATTCCCAAGTTTTTGAAATAAATAATCCTCATAATAATAAAGTTTGCTGCACCTTATAAAGTATGTACCTCCATCCGATACTATAATATTTGACAATCAATCATGGCACAAGCCCAAAATAGGCTCTTCTATTGGCTTAGCAGGTAAAACAGAGGGGGGAAAGGTGTCATCTCTATGTGTCTTGCAGCTGGATATGCTGCTTCTTTAGGAGTCCAATGTTTAACAGTGTCTACAGTAGTACACACAACAATGATTACATAATATAATTATAGTATAATATAATAGTAATGTAGCCAGATACTGGGCTATGACAGTATGGAGACTGAGTCATTGCTCTTTATGTATTTTCTCCTCCCCTTTTGTGATGTTAACTTTGTACTGTTCAATCCCCCTCTGGCCAACAGGGCAGATCCAAGTCACGCAAACCCATAGACTTCAATGCGGGGCGCCTGGAATCCTGGGAAGTGTAGTCCAAGGCCATGTATTGGTACAACTGACTCTCTGAACTTTAGGCCCCAATAGACTCTATGTGAGCAGAGGAAGCCTCGAGGACCTTTTTATTCGATTGCATCTGAAAAGCTTGCTCTCTTGAAGCCCCAGGAGTTCACATGTACAGACCTGTCTGTGTGAGCAGCAGACAGAGCCAGCCCTGAAGAGCCTAAGGTTGAGAGTGATGTCACCAGCACTATCAGCCTTGTTGACTTTGTGGGATTGCCGCAGAGAGTGTTTTCCAGATTCTTCTCTCTAGCAGAGTTCCAGCTACACCAGAACAGGACTAAAGGTGCCCCTTCCACCATAAAAGCCCATTGCCACCCCTGGAAGTCAGTGAGAGGCTCACTTTGTACTGTTAGCAGTAGTCAAGCCACTGAGAATAGGACAATTAGAGCACCCAATCCGCACCCCTTATAGCAATTCTGTAATTCCCACCACACCGCTTTCAAGTTCCCACCACACCATTACCACGGTACCAGTTGTATCGCTTCATTACTATGTCTGGACGGCTTCTTTTCCACCTTGCACTGAACTGTATTTTACCCTTTGCCACCACACCATTACGACGGCACCAGTTGTATCGCTTCATTACTATCTCTGGCCGGCTTCTTTTCCACCTTGCACTGAACTGTATTTTACCCTTTGCCATCTTACTGCATGCAGGTTTAAAGGATTATAATAAAGGACCCCAACATTCACTGGCAGAAGATCAACTTTAAGGATGGACTGCCCCTATCATCCATCATGAAAGGTTCACCGTTTATGTCGCTCAATGCTGAATGTGCCTACTCAGTTTATGCAATCTTTGTGATGTAGGAGCGCTGAAATTTATGCGGATGTGTTTTAAGGGATAGGTGGTTTGTGGTCCTAGAGGCTGCTCATCAGCAACTGTGGGGGCTTGTACATACTTTTTAAAAGATTTTTATTTTCTAACAGCCAACCATCCAGATCTGGTCACTAATCCTTGGGAAGGATGTGCTTGAACTAGAGAGAACCCAAAGAAGTGCAACATAGCTAATAAGGGGCCTGGGGAACCTCAGTTATGAGGAACAATTAAAAAAATTGACCTTATTCTGGGAAAAAAGGCGCTCAAGAGGGAATATGATAGCAATAGACAACTCCTTGAATGGCGACTTTAGTATTGGGAGGAAAAAATGTATTCTTAAATCTCTAAAGAAGACATGCGGCCACACATTGAAGCTGGACAAGAAGCGGGTCAGTCTTAACTGCTTCCCTACCAGCCACAATACATATCATGGTTGAGGCTTGTCATTTTTTACAGCCAGCGATTCTTTTTCAGGTAAAAGTAATCCGAGTGGCTGGGTAGCCACTGGACTACTTTTAAAGGTGCCGTCGCTGCCATTACCGGGCTCTCCCAAGCAATGAGGAAGCCCGGTATCAATGCAGCCAACGGCATCCAACTTTGGCCTCACAATTAGAGGAATCAAAGCTGTTCCTCCCACTGTGTGACGCATAGCGGCCAATGAAGCATCCGATCAGACCAATCTGTCTCTGATCACCTGCATTGGAGCCCAAAGGAGGGATGGGGGGGTCTAATAGACCCCCCATCTCTCCATAAAAAATATCTGTCATTGCTATTGCTGTCAAAAGGTATGTTTATGTGTGACATAAAAATTGCAACACACACACAGAACTGGATAGACCTGTGTCTTTATGCAATCTTATCAACTATAAAACGATTTAATATTTTTGACAACATATAGCCTTTGATATGGTATGGTTGGTTCTTTTCAGTCACTTAAAACAAAGTTTCTGGCTTCTTTCAAAATATTGTTATGTATTGAACTGAGTTTTGGGTCCAGCTTGAATAGAGTATTGAGAAGGAGGAGGAGGAGCTGTAATAGTGCAATAATGTCCTGAACGTTCTAAGTGGGGAAAGGTTAGAACATTAGTCATCTTTTTATTACTGTTTGTGTCCCCGTTTGGAGGCTTCCTTACATCCTATTTGTTGGGTGACAGACAGAACAGAAAGTGAGGGGACAAAGACAAAAATATTTTTTTGAAAGGTTAAGACTGAACTCCTTGCAAACCTTTTTACTTGCCAAAGGATTTCTATTTCTGTTTATCCATTCCAAAGATTTACACAGATCCACACTATACAGTCCTGTCTGGCAAGAGAGGGGACCTGATCTGTTTCTGCTGCAATTTTACTTTGACTTTTAGGTCCCCTTGTCACCTTCACCTGTGAATGGACAGTGAAAAGAGAAGTGTTCTGGAATTTTTTATAAAGTGGCAACTCCTATCCTCATATTGATTAGTGGTTCCAAATTTGCAGTAGGAAACAGACACAAAAAGATACACTCAGCATCTTTTCAAATAACTGTTCTGTTTATTTGGCGCAATTTAAGTGTTTTATACACATACTTACACAAGTATCACATTAATATTACAATTGTACTTTTATGGTAACAAGAGGCGTTACATAAGCAGGCTAATTTCTTATTAAAGCACTCCATGCAAAGCATACAAAAATAGAATACAGTTTTATGCAGAATTTACAAATTTCTTTTACAAGAAGCAAACTGATTAGCTCATTGTCTCTGTGACTCTGCTCTCTCCAACTATCAGCATGTTCCTTATTCAGCTGCACACCCGACTGCCTCTTTGTGCTGCTTCCTCTCCCACTGAGGAGCCCTGCTGTACAACATACTGCAATATCTTACACTGCTTTAGTTTCAAAACAATGTATTTTATATTGTACTAATCATTACAGATTTTTGTATTGTCCGGTCAAAAGAAATTTTCTCAACATAAATACTTCTAGCTATCAAAATCTGACTTAATTTCTCACCTTTCTGAATCTAACCACAACTAAAAAGAAGGTTTGGGCTGAAATTGGGTAAAGACTGGTGTACAAACATGCCAATTAGTAGATACATTTAAAATATATGGCATTTATAAGAGCCAGTAGGCCACATATGAGGCAACCACTACTGATGTAGATCACTATAGATGCAGACACAGATTTATTTGTCTTTATTGTTATTGAACAATAACATAAGAGTATATCAGGTGTACTCAAAAATGTGGAATGAATTGGTTCACACAGACTGATATGGCTAAGAATAACAAAGAGACATTCCTAATTCTAAAATACTTCAGTTATAGGAAACAAGATTTACTTAGGATTTACACAACCTCCCCATGCCTAAAAAAGATTGCTTATACATGCCCCTAAAGAATCCAAAGAATGCTGCTAAAGACACATTTTACTTCATCTTAACAGGGGTGGGTTCAATCCTCATAGCCCCACATTTACAATGTCCCTGAAAACACAATCCTTTGATGGTATGGTGTCTGTAGGGGCTAGAAAATTCCTTAGTGGTCTGGTCCCTGCTGAAACAACAAACTGTTCTAACCTATCTTGTCTCCACACATCAGAAAAATTCAAGTGTCAGGAGGAATTCTATAAAAGGCACATTCTAAAAAAAGAAGGCTTCCCTCTCAGATGACACAAAGCACCGGCCAGAAAGATGCAATGAATTCTGACAGAAGCAAGACAGATACTGTGCGCTTATCTATTTAAAGTGCTTAAGGCACCTGATAAGTTCAAATTCAGCAAGCATTAATGGGACTGTTGCAAAATGTAACTAATTAATTATATAAAAGGGAATTTAACCCAAATAATTATTCATTGCATATATCATTACATGATAATGTAATATCATACATCTAAGTGGAAAATAGTAGGTGACTTGAAAATGTAATCATACTCCGTGAGATTGTCCACATTTTGTCATGCTACAACCAAGAACGTAAATGTATTTTTGGTATTTTAATAGTAGACCAACACAAAGTGGCACATAATTGTAAAGTGGAAGGAAAATGATAATTGATTTTCAAATTGTTTATAAATAAATATCTGAAAAGTGTGGCGTGCATTTGTATTCATCCCCCTTTACTCCGATACCCCTAACTAAAATCCAATTGCCTTCAGAAGTCACCTAATTAGTAAATAGAGTCCAGCTGTGTGTAATTTAATCTTAGTATAAATGCAGCTGTTCTGTGAAGCCCTCAGAGGTTTGTTAGAGAACCTTAGTGAGCAAACAGCATCATGAAGGCCAAGGAACACACCAGACAGGTCAGGGATAAAGTTGTGGAGAAGTTTAAAGCATGGTTAGATTATAAAAAATATCCCAAGCTTTGAGCATCTCATGGAGTACTGTTCAATCCATCATCCAAAAATGGAGTATGGCACAAATGCAAACCTATCAAGACATGGGCGTCCACCTAAACTGACAGGCCTGGCAAGGAGAGCATTAATCAGAGAAGCAGCCAAGAGGCGAATGGTAACTCTGGAGGAGCTGCAGAGATCCACAGCTCAGGTGGGAGAATCTGTCCACAGGACAACTATTAGTTGTGCACTCTACAAATCAGGACCTTATGGAAGAGTGGCAAGAAGAAAGCCATTGTTGAAAGAAGGCCATAAGAAGTCCCATTTGCAGTTTGTGAGAAGCAATGTGGGGGACACAGCAAACAGCAATGTGGAAGAAGGTGTTCTGGTCAGATGAGACCAAAATTGAAGACCTGTTAGAGTAAAAGAGCAATAGACTTGAGACTGGAAAAGAGGTTAACCTTCCAGCAGGACCACGACCCTGAAGATACAGCCAGAACTACAATGAAATGGTTTAGATCAAAGCATATTCATGTGTTAAGCCTCGAACACACAGGTGCAATGGTTGTACAGCCGAATGTCCAACTTTGGACCAAGTCGGATGTTGGATGTTGTGTCTCGCGTACTGCCATGCACTAAGCGATTGTACAACCAAGCCTAACGTAGTGACCTGTTATGAGCGTATATCGAGGAAGTTCAGGTGCATGTGATTTGTGAATTAGGAATGTAGGTTTCCCGGAATGGACACTTCTGGGCGTTCCTGACTTCTGAGCATGCCTGTTTTGCACGTACAACTTTGTTGGACCAACTTATTTGTACACACGGTACAACAGTCATACAACCACTTGTTGTACAACCAAAGTTTTCTAGTCTGCTCATCCAACTTCAGTTGTACAACTGTTGTACAACAGCTATTGTAATCACGTGTACTAACAGTCAGATGATCGTACAACAAGCTGGCTTTAATCAATTTAAGAATCTGTGGCAAGATTTGAAAATTGCTGTTCACAGACGATCTCCATCCAATCTGACTGAGTGTGAGCTATTTTGCAAAGAAGAATGGGCAAAAATTTCACTCTATAGGTGTGCAAAGCTGGTAGAGACATCCCCAAAAAAGACTTGCAGCTGTAATTGCAGAGAAAGGTGTTTCTACAAAGTATTGACTCAGGGGGGCTGAATACAAATGCACGCCACACTTTTCAGATATTTATTTGTAAAACATGTAAAAGTAATTTATCATTTTCCTTCAACTTCACAATTATGTGCCACTTTGTTTTGGTCTATCACATTAAATCCCAATAAAATAAATTTATGTTTTTGGTTGTAACATGACAAAATGTGAAAAATTTCAAGGGGTATGAATACCTTTTCAAGGCATTGTATACCTTTATTTCTCAAACACGTGACATCCTTTCCTTATATACCTTTATGGACTAGATCAGTTTTTACATTTGTCATATGGACCTATTGATTCAGCAGTAACGGTTTCATTATTTATGATAATGGAGCATTATATTTTTTTAGGGAGTTAAAGTGATTAGTGTTAACTTATAACAAGAGCAAATGTTATTCTCCAAAATATAGAAATTGAAAATCAGCAAAAAAATAGCTAAGGAAAGGAGATAGAGCATATAGAAGGCTAATTAGGCATAATTAAGGGTTAAGAAACATCAAAATACCTATTTTTACAATGCATTTATGAATAAAGCTTGCAACCACTGTTTTCAGGCTTCGTTCCTAAAGAAGCCCTGCAAGACAGAGCAGGACCTGGCTGTCAAGCTAAAAAAACTTGGAAAAGAACTGCATTTGCTTTTAACACGTGCATACAAACCGGACAATTTGTAAAATAATAAATATAGCTACTGCCATAAGGATCTACTTTCCCTATTTTGGAGAATTGTTCTGAAGATACATGCCTAATGCACAAGCCTTGTAGGACATAATTCAAAATAAACAACTAGTTATTCAGCAATCTGCAGTATAATAATGTACTCCCTGAGTTGGAACTCCTTAATTACTTATTGAATATATAGTGAAACATTCAGCATTCCTGAATCTCTACCCAGTCAGCATATGAAAGCAACACCTGCAGATGGTGATGTAATTTCATGTTTTGTCATTTTGTACAGGCAAGGGGGAACATTGAAATGATATTTGTAAGTATAAAACCTATGTAGTTGTATGCTAAGACCCATTCCCACCTGTACAAATTTTCTGTATTCATCAGAAAATAGACAAAGCAGAATGAATAGTTTTTTTAGTTCTCTCTCATAAGGTGTTTGTAATGCATATGCTTACAGTTAATCAATCGGGCATTTAAACATTTTAAAAGTAAAGTTCTGCCTAAAAGCAGACACTACAATTGCCTTGAATTACAAGGAGTCTGGTAAGTGCAAAGGGACTATATTAGAGAATTCTTCTTACAGGGGAGCAAGAAAAAGGAGTATATATTGCTAGGGAGAGGGTATCTATTGAATTTTTACTTTGCCCTGCATAAATAGGTTCACTTTAAAGTCATAAAAGTTTGGGTAGTTATGCTGCCCACTATTTTAAGAAGATTTCACAAATGTTCTGATCCTTTAAGGGTTTTTTAACCCCTTTAGGGCAGTATAACGCATATACAGTCAGGTCCATAAATATTGGGACATCTACACAATTCTAATATTTTTGGCTCTATACACCACCACAATGGATTTGAAATGAAACAAACAAAATGTGCTTTAACTTCAGACTTTCAGCTTTAATTTGAGGGTATTTACATCCAAATCAGGTGAACGGTGTAGGAATTACAACAGTTTGTACATGTGTCTCCCACTTTTTAAGGGACCAAAAGCAATGGGACAATTGGCTGCTCAGCTGTTCCATGGCCAGGTGTGTGTTATTCCCTCATTATCCCATTTACAAGGAGCAGATAAAAGGTCCAGAGTTCATTTCAAGTGTACTATTTGCATTTGGAATCTGTTGCTGTCAACTCTCAATATGGGACCCAAAGAGCTGTCACTATCAGTGAACCAAGCCCTCATTAGGCTGAAAAAAACAAAACAAACCCATCAGAGAGATAGCAAAAACATTGGGTGTGGCCAGATCAACTGTTTGGAACATCCTTAAAAAGAAAGAATGCACTAGTGAGCTCAGCAACACCAAAAGACCTGGAAGAGCACGGAAAACAACTGTGGTGGATGACCGAAGAATTCTTTCCCTGGTGAAGAAAACACCCTTCACAACAGTTGGCCAGATCAAGAATACTCTCCAGGAGGTAGGTGTATGTGTGTCAAAGTCAACAATCAAGAGAAGACTTCACCAGAGGGAATACAGAGGGTTCACCACAAGATGTAAACCATTGGTGAGCCTCAAAAACAGCAAGGCCAGATTAGAGTTTGCCAAACAACATCTAAAAAAGCCTTCACAGTTCTGGAGCAACATCCTATGGACAGATGAGACCAAGATCAACTTGTACCAGAGCGATGGGAAGAGATGAGTATGGAGAAGGAAAGGAACTGCTCATGATACAAAGCATACCACCTCATCAGTGAAGCATGGTGGTGGTAGTGCCATGGAGTGGGCATGTATGACTGCCAATGGAACTGGTTCTCTTGTATTTATTGATGATGTGACTTCTGACAAAAGCAGCAGGATGAATTCTGAAGTGTTTCGGGCAATATTATCTGCTCATATTCAGCCAAATGCTTCAGAACTCATTGGACGGCTCTTCACAATGCAGATGGACAATGACCCGAAGCATACTGCGAAAGCAACCAAAGAGGGAAAGAAGTGGAATTTTATGCAATGGCCAATTCAATCACCTGATCTGAATCCGATTGAGCATGCATTTCACTTGCTGAAGAAAAAACTGAAGGGAAAATGCCCCAAGAACAAGCAGGAACAGGAGACAGTTGCTGTAGAGGCCTGGCAGAGCATCACCAGGCATGAAACCCAGCGTCTGGTGATGTCTATGCATTCCAGACTTCAGGCTGTAATTGACTGCAAAGGATTTGCAACCAAGTATTAAAAAGTGAAAGTTTGATTTATGATTGTTAATCTATCCCATTACTTTTGGTCCCTTAAAAAGTGGGAGGCACATATACAAACTGTTGTAATTCCTACACCATTCACCTGCTTTGGATGTATATACCCTTAAATTAAAGCTGAAAGTCTGCAGTTAAAGCACATCTTGTTTGTTTCATTTCAAATCCATTGTGGTGGTGTATAGAGCCAAAAAGATTAGAATTGTGTCGATGTCCCAATATTTATGGACCTGACTGTATGCAGTAGCTAAGCAGATTAGCCTCGATGTTTAGCTGCTGCATATATTTGCGTCACTGCATTGTCCGGGGCAAGCTCCATTGGTGCCCCAAAAACTGTGACCAAGATGTCACCAACAACTCACAGTCAACTACCAATGATCGGGTGCCTGTAGGATGGGCTCCCAATTATGTTAACACTATAAATTACAGTGAATGAATGAATGAAAGCCCCTCCTCCCCACCTCTGGAGGTACGGCCCACTTAAAGGGCCTGCTCCCACCAGCGGCAAGAGGTTAACAAATGTTTTAATAAAGGTGCAACATTTTCAGGGTAACCCACTTCACCTGAAGTGTGCCATGCAGTGATCCAAAGACCAAATATAGTTTCTTTCCAACCCTAAACATGATCATCTTACTTCACAGCTAAACGTTTACCTTGGCTATGATCCTAGCTAACCATTTAAATAAATTCCTTGATGCAATTATCCACAAAGATCATGTATGAGTTATACTCCAAGGGCAAACCTCTGACAATATTGTTCTAGCCCACTTTCCCTAGATAAGTACCTATATATGATATGAGTGAAAATAACTGCCCAGTAATATATGCCAATACAAACATCCAGTGGTCTTTATGTAAAGTATACCTGTCTATTGATACAAATAGCAAAACAGTGACATGGTCAAGAAATTCAGATGTTTGACCAATTATTAGGATAAGAAAAAAGTGTGATCTAAGGGACTGAAATGATTGCGGAAGTCACCAGGGTTTTGGCGCTGTAAGATTTTGAAAAGGGGTTAGGTTGATAAGGGCTCATTGTGGGGATTAACTATTGCAGAAGGGGAATGTGTTAAGAGTTCAAGGTAGTTATTAGTTAAAGTGGTAGGGTTAGGAATGAAGGATAAGGGGTTCGGGAACAGCTGAAAACTAACAGTGCCAGAGTCCTGGCACCAGAAACATACAGTACGTATCACATATTAGGCCTCCTAATGCCAACTGATAATCATTTGACTGTCACAGTGTATGCTCATTATTTGCATAGCTTTAGCCTTTATTTACTAGATATATGTACCTAATAAAGTGCTCAATAAGTGCATAAATGATATAAAAAAGTAGAAACACATTTTAAAAGCTTAGCAAACACAGGTAAGATTATTTGCATTAATCTAACTATGTTCCTGTACAAAAATATAGAGAACGTTAGCTTTACTTTAAAGGAGTTGTAAACTCTCGAGGTTTTTCAGCTTAATGCATTCTATGCATTAAGGTGAAAAACTTCCAGTAGTGCACCAGTCCCCCGGAACCCCCCTTTTACTTATCTGAACCCGATCGCTCCATCGGCAGGGATGAGTCCAGCAGCTCCAGCTGCTGGCTTGTGTCTTCATTGGACAGATTGATAGCAGCAGGAACCATTGGCTTCCGCTGCTCTCAATTAAATCCAGTGATGCGGGAGCTGGGGGCGAGGCCAAGTCTGTGTCTGTCTGTGCCAATGGATGCAGCGGCAGGACTCGGGAGCTTGCCCGCACGAGTGCCCCCAGGGAAAGCGCTTCCCTGGGGGCACTCAAGAAGAGGAGGAGCTAGGAGCGCCACTGGGGGACCCCAGAAGAGGAGCATCGGGGCCACTCTGTGCAAAAGAGCTGCACAGAGGTAAGTATAACATGTTTGTTATTTAAACAAAAAAGAAAAAACCTTTACAACCCCTTTAACCACTTCAGCCCCGGAAGGATCTCCCACTTTAGGACCAGAGCACTTTTTGTGATTCGGCACTGCGTCGTTTTAACTGACAATTGCGCAGTCGTGCGACGTTGTACCCAAACAAAATTTGTGTCCTTTTTTTCCCACAAATAGAGCTTTCTTTTGGTGGTATTTGATTGCCTCTGCGTCATTTCTGATCCCCGCTATAAACAAAAGAAGTGCGAAAATTTTGCAAAAAAAAAACAGTTTTTCTTGCTTTTTGTCAAAATACAAAAAAAATAAAAAATAAAAAAACATTTTTTTCATCGGTTTTGGCCGATTTATATTCTTCCTCATATTTTTGGTAAAAAAAAACCGCAATCAGCGTTTATTGATTGGTTTGCGCAAAAGTGGCCGCGTTTACGGATGATGAGAATTAATTTCTGGGGTTTTTATTTTTTTTTATTTTTTACTAGTAATGGCGGTGATCTGCGATTTTTAGCAGTGCTGCCATATTGCAGTGGACATGTCGAACCATTTTGACACTTTTTTGGGACCAATGACATTCATACAGCGATCAGAAATTTAACTGTCCACTGATTACTGTATACATGTCACTGGCATTGAAGGGGTTAACCTGCAGGGGAGATCTAGGGGTTAACTGTGTTCCCTGGGTGTGTTCTAATTGTGGGGGGGCTGGGCTACCATGGGCATAAGAGATCTAACTGATCCCAGTGACAGGGATCAGCAGATCTCCTATGCCCCCACTAACAGAGCAGGGAACCGCCGTGCTTACATCGGCGGTTCCCCATTCTTTAGCTGTGGCCGCTCATCGCGGCTCGCCAGCAGACATCGGGTCTGCCCGAGCCACGGGCACACTCCTCAGGAACACGGCAGCGTGCGCGTGCCCCCTAGCGGCCACCCGCAGATCGCCGCTTATTTATGGCGATTAGCGGGAAGCGTCCACACCGCCGCAGTAAATATACTGCGCGCGGTGGGGAACTAGTTAAACAAACTTGTGGATAAGAAACTCTTCCAGGATCCCAAAGTTTAAAAGAAAAAAAGAGATGAATGGAGGCTGTCATCAATGATATCTAAACATGCTAATTGTTTGGCTATCATGCCAACTCTTTGGCTTCAACAATTTGAGTCTGCAATCAAGAAAGCTGAAGATAACAAAGTTTCTCTGATATTCCTAATCTGATCTATGTGTTTTGGTTCAGTAATTCAGAAAGCCGTGACACCATTGGTAGCCCTAGAAGGCCCGCAATGGCAGCTTCCTGTTTTTTCCATGACAAGTTAACTTCAAGAGTTTGATTGCCCAGTGGTTTACCTATTGGTGTCATGGGGCACCAATAGGCTTTTAACCGTGCAGCTTTTAGATATTTATAACCGTGTAGCTTTTTTTTTTTAATCATATATCACATACGAAAATAAAAATATCAATTCACTATCCCTTTACCTCAAAAATCAAAAAAAGCTTGGTAAATACCACATAAAACACCCTAAAGCTGGATACACACTATATAATTTTCTTTAGATTTTTTCCTTTAGACTTACCAAAACCATATAATGTAATATGAGGTCACACCTAAACACTTTCAAAGTGTATGCAATCAGACAGGCCCTTGCACTACATAGTTGAAGGATATCAAAGAACAAAAGAAAAATAGCGTTTATCCAGCTTTAACCACTTGCTTACTGGGCACTTAAACCCCCCTCCTGCCCAGACCAATTTTCAGCTTTCAGCACTGTCGCATTTTGAATTACAATTGCGCGGTCCTGCGATGTTGTACCAAAACAACATTTTTATAATTTTTTTCCCCACAAATATTGCTTTCTTTTGGTGGTATTTGATCACCTCTGCGGTTTTTATTTTTTGCGCTATAAACAAAAAAGGAGCGACAATTTTGAAAAAAGAACAATATTTTTTACTTTTTGCTATAATACATATCCAAAAAAATATAAAAAAAAATGTATTCATCAGTTTAGGCCGATATATATTCTTCAACATATTTTTGGTAAAAAAAAAAATCACAATAGGCGTATATTGTTTGGGTTGCACAAAAGTTATAGCGTCTACAAACTATGGGAATATATTTATGGCATTTTTATTATTTTTTTTTCTTACCACTAATGGCAGCGATCTGCGATTTTTATCGGTACTGCGATATTGCAGCGGACATATCAGACATTTTTTACACTTTTTTGGGACCAATGACATTTATACAGTGATCAGATCTAAAAATAGCCACTGATTACTGTATACATGTCACTGGCAGGAAAGGGGTTAACACTAAAGGGTTGATCAAGGGGTTAACTGTGTTCCCTCATTGTGTTCTAACTGTGTGGGGGCTGGGCTGACAGGGACATAACAGATCTCACTGATCCCAATGACAGGGATCAGCAGATCACTGTTATGTCCCTTGACAGAACGGGGAACTGCCGTGTTTACATTGGTGGTTCCCCGTTCTTCTTTTATTAGGCACGCGAGCACACTCAAGCAACGTGTGGCAGGCGCGAGATCACGTCGCCAGTGGCTGTGAAGGCGCATAGGGAGCGCGCAAAGGGGCGGACGTCCATGGACGTCCCTCTGGCAATTCAGGTCCGCGATGTAGCCGTCTTTGCTATAGCGCGGATCTGTAGTGGTTAAAGTCAATTCACTAAAGGAAATAAATAAATAAATGCATGTTTTAAACAAGTAGTGGCCCAGGCATGCAATAATTAATGAATGTAGTTAACTTTAGCAAGTTGTCAAGGAGTCGGCACACACAGTGTTCTTAGTTGTTAAGGAGGCAGTAGCCGCCTTGTACTTAACAACCAGTGAAAAACTGGTTGTTAAGGAGCCGGCACCCACTGCATCCTTAACAACTATGACTCATCTGCTGTCAGCAGGATTCACTTCAAGGAATAGTGTATGAGGTATTTTAGCAACATTTTTTCAATGAATTGTGAAAAAAGTTTTAAAAACACTTATCTTAAAGTGGTAAATGCCTCTTAGTTAATGAAGCTCTATATAATTTATTATATCAGTATTATAACATATGTTATACCATTTTATTATTACACCACATCATAGCATAATACCCCCTGGAAACCATGCCAAAAAACTCCCAGTTAGCAATCCCCATGTCCTGCCTCGTTGCTAGGACCAAGTGTCTAACAGCTTTCAAGTGCTAGCAGCAAAGAAGGACATGGGAATCGCAAGCTAAGAGTTTTCCAGCCATTCTTTGAAAGGGGGGGGGGGGTAGACAAAGTCTCTTACTATCTCTCTCCCATACCCACTTATACGCTTTCTCACCAGGCCCGAGCACAGTGACCTGATTAACCACTTCCTTACCGACGTATAGTAAATATACGTCGGCAAGGTGGACTCCCCATCCTAAGTGGACGTCATATGACGTCCTCTTGTTTTCGCCGCTTTGCGGGCCCTCAGGGGCCCGCATCGCGGCGATCGGGGACCGGCCGCGTCCCTCGGGACCCCGGCCTTCCGTGATCGGGGTAAAGAGCCAATAAAATTGGCTCTTTACTGCGTGACCGGCTGTGTCCTATCACAGCCGGTCACTGACAACAATGGCGACTGAGCGGCGTGCACGCCGCTCGCGCGCGCCCCAGGGGGCGATCGGGGGGCGGGCTTGTCCCTCGGACAAAGCCCAACCCCGATCACGGTAAAGAGCCAATAGTATTGGCTCTTTACCACGTGACCGGCTGTGTCCAATCACAGCCGGTCACAAAATGACGGGAATCCGCGGTAACAAGCTGTTACCGGGTTCTCCCCTTCACACACCGATCGTGTGTGAGGAGGAGATAGCGGTAACAGCTCGTTACCGCTTACTGTCAGCAAAAAGCACACTGATTGCCCCCCCCTCCAATAAAGAGTACCTGTCACACCCCATCAGAGTACCTGTCACCTGCCCATCAGAGTACCTGTCACTTGCCCATCAGAGTAACCGAGTACCTGTCACTTGCCCATCAGAGTACCCGAGTACCTGTCACCTGCCCATCTGAGTACCTGTCACTTGCCCATCTGAGTACCTGTCACCTGCCCATCAGAGTACCCGAGTACCTGTCACCTGCCCATCTGAGTACCCGAGTACCTGTCACCTGCCCATCAGAGTACCCGAGTACCTGTCACCTGCCCATCAGAGTACCCGAGTACCTGTCAACTGCCCATCAGAGTACCCGAGTACCT
>BLSH010147554.1:75990-86174 GCA_018402905.1 Glandirana rugosa
AGAACCCTTATGTCATTGATAAGACTGTTTATAGTTTGAGAATATGGTAATTTTACTCTTTTTATACAAAATCAGTGTCAATGAGCTGCGGACCACGTACAATTTCTACGACACAGTGAAACGGGTAAGTCCCGTTTCACTGTGTCAAAGGAAGTTCGGTTAGAGGCTAGGTGATTATGAAAAGGGGGTGACTGGACGACAACACCATTAAAGTGAAAACCTACCACGGTCACGAATGCGTCCCAACTACTGTCGTAGGAAAATTGGTGAAGGTATGTCCTTACAGTGCTGCATGACTGAGTAATTGTCATTTAAAGTGTGAGAGTGCTGAAAGCTGAAAATTGGTCTGGTAAGGAAGGGGGTGTAAGTGTCCTGTATGGAAGTGGTTAAAAGGATGCTGTCATCAACCCTGCGTAAGCACTGGCACCATCCAAAAGTGAAATTACCACAACAGCAGGTCAGTGGGGGAAAAGTATTAGTGGATCGGAGATTGGCTTGAAGGAAACTGTGTCACTTTGCCCTGAATGGGCAAAGTGACACAGCATCTTTAACATGCACCAGGCGTCGAGTAACTGTGACTAAAACATATTTTTCTCATTTTAATGGTATAAGAGTTTGATATTTGTCAGAATAGTTACTGTATTCCCAAGATTTCATTTCTGCTGACTTATTCTTCACTCACAGGTTATAATTTATGGGGACAAGATGTGAGATGCTAAGAAAAACAGATGTTGCATTTTCTCAAGGCTAATTTGGTGATTCAGCGGGAAATGAGCTGGAGTCAACAGGTGTGTGTATAAAGTACCAAACTAAGCCAGTACATGAAGAAGAATTAATGCCACTTCAGAATCCCTGCTTCAACATCTTTACATTAGGGCGTAAACCCAGTCTGCATTCACATGAATGAGCTGAAGAGAAGCCTATGTAGTGACTGGAAAGAGGTTTTCTGTTATGCTTTTGTGCAGCTGCTAAAATATGTAGCTTGAAACAAATATGGTTCTTTTCTATTATATTCAGAATTTCCTGAGTAACAGCTGTACATTAAAATGATGGCGTGGTACATTTAATTCAAACTATTTACGATCACACATTGAGAACATTTTTTTTACAATGATCCTTTTTGCTTTTTGGTGATGCCAGGGCAATCATATTATAGTGTCCTCATTTTATATACTGTAGGTACCTAACATCCACATGGACAAAGATAGGATACAATGGACATGGTCTTGGGAAAATAGTATTTTTAGTACCTAACTTTTCCATGTATCTGGTTTACATTAGATATTATAAATAAAATACATGTCCTTTTGTGATCTCAGGCTACGAATACTAGTGACTTTCTAAAAACTATTGGTTTCTGAGTCACTAACCTAGAATAAGCATGCATTGATTGAAGTCAAGAATTTCTCCTCTGCTTTTGTGTTTCAGGTCAGTGCCCCAGTAAATATTAAAGCCAAAGGATCAACTTGAAAGCCAGGTAAATAGTATTATTAGAAGCAGAAGTCAGCAATGACAGTCTTCTCATTCTCCCTGCATAGGTTTTCTAAGGAGAAATGTTACATTACTTGCATCAACATCATGGTTGCATTATTTGTTGATAATAAATATTTTCTTATGAAGGGACCTTGGCCAGAAAATGGGGTATAGTGTATAGTACAATAATATCTGGAAGATTCTGAGGGAAGTATAAGGTGAAAAAAAGGTAAAAGGTGAAAAAGCAGTGTGTTCAGGTCTCTACTGGGTGGGCCAGGGACAGTAGCGGAGTGTTTGGCGGGACATACAGAACTGGTAAAGTCACAGTGATGGGCTACCAGTGCTATACCAGGGCTTCCTTGGCACAGGCTCTGGAGCTAGGGAGTGCAGAGCAGAGACACATAAGGCAAACTCACATGATGTGATCACAGTGATACTCTATCTCTGTGGTTCTTGGGTGGCAAACACTGTGAAGCCAAAAAAGGAGACAGTATACAGGTTATAGCAGTACACTTTGAGAGTGGTGAAAAATATGGCCACAGAGTTCTGTGTAGAAAATGGAGAAGAAGGTGGACTGAGGTGGAAGAAGTAGAGTCTGGAATGAGTGGGTGAAAGATAGAACAGAGAGATTGTGCAAAAGTTAAAACAGACAAATTGGGTGCGTATGCACCAAAAATAGTGATAAGGCAATGGAGACCAGGGTAAATGAAAAGTTGAAGGCAAACTTTTCATTTTGCAAGTAAAGTGCACTTTGCAAAGGAATTTTTCCCTTAACTAAGCGAAGCAGGTGAAGCTCAGCTTTTTTTTTTTATATTTTCCATTCACGTGATTGGATATGCTTCACAGAATGAAATTTTGCCACATTTATTAAGCTCTGGGGAAAATTCCTTTCGGAATGCAACTTCTTTTGTAAAGTGAACCTTGCCTTTAGTAAAACAACGTGAATGAATCCACCTCTGAAGCAGCTCTATTTGCAGAATGCTCTAATGCAGTGGTTCTCAACTCCTGTCCTCAGGACCCACCAACAGGCCAGATTTTAAGTATTACCTTAGGGCAAGGGTAGGCAAACAGTAGACCTCCAGCTGTTGTGGAACTACATTTCCCATGAGGCATTGCAAGGCTGGCAGTTATAATTACTCCCAGAGGCATGATGGTACTTGTAGTTCTGCAACAGCTGGAGGGCCCCAGGTTGGCTACCCCTGCCTTAGGGAGATGCAGACTAGAATACTGCAATCATTGAGCAGCAAATGATATCACCTGTGATGTATTTCAGTTATCCTGCAAACCTGGCCTGTGAGTGGGTCCAAAGGACAGGAGCTGAGAACCACTGCTCTAATGACAAGCAAATAGCAATAACAGCATTCACAGTATCTGGAGAACAGACTCCAAAAACTCAATAATATAATTCTACTTCAACAAACCTATCTATTATATTGGAATTGTCTAATGTATTATCTCATTTTACTCCAGTATTGTTTATATTTCTTTAAATAAATACAAAAGGGAGACCTTCTGAGATGGCTTTGCTCCCTGGGCCTGATCATTTGCATTAAAAGGAGGACATCATGCTCTTTATAGTGTAAATTGAGGTTTGCAAGGCAGCAAATAAAAGATGGTATTAGCAATGATGTCTGTATCCCAGATTTTCACGTGTAATGCCTTCTTGACTATTGAGGTTACCAAAACTAAGCTTAAGGCTGGGTTCATGCTAATGTGAATTGGATGATAATTCTCCGCATCCAATTCGCAATAGCAGGAGATTATGACCTATGGAATTTGCACAGGGGTCCTATGCATCTTTTGGTCCATTTCAGGTCCGAATTCAGCCCAAAATTCAGCCTGAAATCGGAGCTGAAACAGTGAACGGGGACGCACCGGACCCCTGCTGTGAGGCGGAGCGAGCTCCAGTGTGAACCCAGCCTGAAGCTGTCCAGTAGAACATTACAGAAGAACTCTACTGCTAACTTCATAAGCTTCAGGCATTGTAAATGGTTTGCAACCAGTACTCAAATGGATGTTACTTTACTAAGAGCAACATCAAAGGTTGGAAAATTGCCCTTACCTTCATGTATAGGGACTTGAGAAAGTGTTATTGTCCTAATTTTAAATGGATTTAAATTAACTTCTTTGGGTGTCAGCATAACCGATTGTTGGCAGGGTCAAGTATACAGCCCTGAACCTAGGATCAAACATTTTCTCTTTTTCCTGTCCACAATTTATTGTGTGCAGGATGAGCAGTTTTTGCAGAGTCCTTATAAAACAGAAATTAGTATTTAGAGAAGATATGCTTTGAGTCCCTCAAATGTTGCTGTCAGATGAAGCCCTGGCTGAAGCAAAGTAAAACAGCTGCTGTGTGTCAGGTAAACCTTCTCCAGAGATATAAGAACCCATGCAGATTTTCTTAACCCTCTTATTACATCATGGTCTTTAACCAGTCAAAAAAACTGCTGAATTTGGAGAACCAGCACAGCAACAGAAATGCAGTCATCCAAAAAGCGATGCTCACATGAGGTGCACCTGTGGTATCTAGACTTTCTGCTCTTACATGACTCCTAAGGCTGGGTTCACACTTGTCCGACAAACGGACCGACGTTGTGAGCACAAGTCACATTACGTCACCAAATCAATGTTTCCCTATGAGAGCCATCTTAACTGGTCCGACACAAGTCAGTCCGACTTTGAAAAAGGTTCCTGTACTACTTTGGTCCGACTCTGGTCCTACTTCAGCCCATTGAATATCATTGAAGTAGGATCAAAGTCAGATCCTTGTTTTAACCATCCGACTTGTGACAACCAGCATGGTGATTACAGCAGCAGTAAAAAGAATTTATTTCACACTGGGATTGTTTTCATTGGTCAAAGGACAAGTCACTATCTCAAAGTCTGAGCAAAATCTTATCTTGTTCATTTAAGTCAGATGGAAGTAGGACCAAAGTCGGACCGAAGTAGGACCGATGTTGCAGGGCAAAGTAGGGTCAAAAGTCTGACCGTTTTTGTGTCGGATAGTGTGAACCCAGCCTTAGGCTCCATGCACACTGGACACTTTTTCAACCTCCCCTGAACAATTTTTTTGACAGCTAGAAACCTGTGCTTAAAACGGCCATTTAGCTGCGTTTTACATGCCGTGTTTAGCCGCGTCTAGAAGCGTTTTTTTTTTTCAATGGATCCAAAACGACCAAAAACGCTGGCTCAACGTTTTTGAGCATTTATGAGCATTTTTAAGCTTCCAGCGTTTATTGTGGTCAGAAAAACGACTTTTGAATGCAATTTTAGGGTGTTCAGATAACAGCTCATAAACAACACTGCTGATAAATGACATTTAACATCCATGTGTGCATGGACACATAGGATAATATAGAGGGGCGTTTATGGGCTGTTAAAAAATGCGCCCAAACGCCCAAAAATGGTCGTTTATCAGCTAAAGTGTGCATGGAGCCTTAAAATTAGAGTAATTCAATGAATACAATTTGGGAAAACAGAAGGCAAATATATATTTATGTATCTGTCTTTGGTTATTAAGGTGTCTGTTTATTAACCACTTCAGCCCCGGAAGGATTTGCCCCCTTCCTGACCAGAGCCCTTTTTGCGATTCAGCACTGCGTCGCTTTAACTGACAATTGCGCGGTCGTGCGAAGTTGTACCCAAACTAAATTTGCGTCCTTTTTTCCCACAAATAGAGCATTCTTTTGGTGGTATTTGATCACCGCTTCGTCATTTCTGATCACCGCTATAAACAAAAGAAGAGCGACAATTTTGCAAAAAAAACAACATATTTCTTACTTTTTGCTAAAATACAAATTTAAAAAAAATATATAAAAAAACATTTTTTTTCATCGGTTTTGGCCGATTTATATTCTTCCTCATATTTGTGATAAAAAAAATCACAATCGGCGTTTATTAATTGGTTTGCGCAAAAGTTGTCGCGTTTACGAATGATGAGAATGAATTTCTGGGGTTTTTATTTTTTTAAATTTTTTACTAGTAATGGCGGCGATCTGCAATTTTTAGCGGTACTGCGATATTGCAACGGGCATGTCGGAACATTTTGACACTTTTTGGGACCATTGGCATTTATACAGCGATCAGTGCTATAAAAATGCACTGATTACTGTGTAAATGCCATTGGCAGTGAAGGGGTTAACCTGCAGGGGGCGCTCTAAGGGTTAACTATGTTCCCTGGGCGTGTTCTAACTGTCTTAGTGTTTGACTGGCAGGGGGAGGGGAATGATCACAGCTTCCATGTAGAGGAAGGCTGTGATCACTCCCTTCCCCCTCTAACAGAATGGAGGTCCGTGTTTACTTACACGGACCTCCGTTCTTTCACTCCGGGGGGGGGGGCATCGCGGGTAGGCGGCGGAGATCGAGTCCACCGCACCCGCTCCCTGGCCCTCCCCGGACACAGTGAGCGATCTGGCAGCCGCCGTCAGATGACGGCGGTTTGCCCAGGAGAGCCATCTTGTCGCCGTCAACCTGCGGTTGACGGTCGGCAAGTGGTTAAGCAGTGGAAAAAATCCACTGCACAGTTCTCTGGCATTCACAGAGGAGATCGTTCTCCTCTGTGTGCCAGTTTATGAAGCAGTGTAGATCGCTTCACCATTTGTGAAGTAAAGTGATCTACAAACGCTTCAAACAGTGGAGAACGCCCTAATCTCATGAGACATTACGAGATAATGGCACCAGAAATTCACAGAAACACTAAGATGTCAGTTTATTAAGCAGTGATAAATTATCACCGCTCAGTAACGGACATTCTTGGAGGAGACCGCCCACCTCATTAATAAAATGATTAGTCCCCTTACACTATTATATGTATATATAAACACATACACACATTGTATATACACATATATACACATACATTATATATACATATATATATATATATATATATATACACACACACATCATATATATATATATGTATATACACATATACATGACAGGGGGACATGGCTAATGTGTTGGGGGGTCTGACCGAGGAAGAAGGAAGTCAGTAATCTTCCTCCTTCCCCAGGATTCCCTCTTCACCGCCCCCATCCCCCCCCCCCCCTCCAATTCTCCACCTCTGAGCTGTGAATTCTGACCCAGATCGCCAGTGAAGTGCCGAGATCACAGCTTCATAAACTGGCTGTTTCTGTGTCATTCAGTTACAGCTTCTCTGTGTGTGGAGATAATCAGGGGAGAACATGTTCTCCCCCGATTATCTCTGCTTTATAAACCGAAAATGAATTGTGATCAGCGGTGATCCTTGGGATCACCGCTGATCACAGTTTTATAAACGGACACCTTAGGTAGGAAAACAGAAACAGGAGTTACATACTGTAAGCATTATAACAAATTAGTGCACAGTGCAGAAGAGGTATGAATCATTCACTCTACAACCCTGTAGTGGAGAAAACCTACCTGAGACAGGAATACTGTTTATGAATTGTCACGTGGAAAGTGCTGACAAACTGTAATGAAAATGAATCCATATCCAGTTTATAAGAAATAAGCATTTCACACTCTATGCCTAGAATTCTGAAACACAGATACTGAAAAAGTTGGGTTTTGGGTTGGGTTGAACGGAAAAAAAAACTAGTAGTGTGTACAGTACTAGGCTTAAGAAGCCTAAATATGCCACCCTTTCTTTTGAGTGAAGGATGAAACTGAAATACCCAGAGGAAACCCATGCAGATATCGGTAGAACATGCAAACTCCAGGGAGGTATTGCCATGGTTGAGGTTTGAACCCACAGCCCTAGTGCTGCTGGGCAGAAGTGCTACCCACTTAGCCACTGTGTTGGATCTGAGAGTAGGTAGCAACATGTCATATTGAGTACCTAGAGCAACAGCCATTTTTAGAGCAGTTTGTGTAAATCATGCAATGCTAGTTTCCTCAGACGTTTACACAGTAAAAAACACCCCTTTTCATTTTGGATAGAGTAAGGGAGGGTTATAACACCTGTAATTTTTTTATTTGTACTTGCTTTCCCATAGCCAAACAGGAAGTGAGATGAAATCTCTGCAAATTAAGACTCCATGCACACTGAAGCTGATAACCGATCGTTTTTGGGCGTTTTTTTTAACAGCCCATAACCGCCCCTCTATGTTGTCTTATGTGTCCATGCACACATGGACGTTTATTGTCGTTTAGGAGCAGTGGCGTTTATGGGCTGTTGTCTGAAAGCCCTTAAATCGCATTCAAGAATCGTTCTTTGGACCACAAAAAACGTTGAAAGCTTAAAAACGCTTATAAACGCCCAAAAACACTCAAAAATGTGCAAAAACATGGCTAACCAGCGTTTTTGGTTGATTTTGATCCATTGAAAAAAAAAAAACGCTTCTAGGTGTGAACGTGGCAAAACGTGGTTAAATGTGGCATATAAAATGTGGCTAAACGGCCAGTTTAAGCGTCAGTTTCTGGCTGTCAAAAAACTAGTGTGCTCATTAGAAGATTTCCCCTATATTACTTTTTTTGGGAAAATCCCAAAATTAGGGTTTTTCTTTCACTTTCACGTTCAATAATAATGGTAAAAGGGACAAATAGAAAGGGTGAATCTCCTTAAAGCGGTACTAAACCACAGTTTTTTTTTGTTTTATATTTAAACCTGCAAGGCATTCCATACTAACACATTATGTGAAACTTACCTTAAAACAAAGCCCTCTAGCGGCGGGCTGTCACCAATGATAGGGCTTCCATCTTCACTTGGTCTTCCTTCTGGGTTGGCGGGCTCCGGTCCTTTGATTGGACAAGCTGCGATGACGTCACTCCCACCACGCATGCGCATGGGAGCCACTGTAAATATCTTTCTACCTATAGGTAAGCCTCATTGTAGACTTACCTATAGGTAAAAATCAACCAAGAGAGTTTACTCTCACTTTAACGCATGTACAGACAGCAATAAAAACAGCATTTTTATTCTCCTGCACTCCAAAACAAAAAAAAAAGGTTTTACCTTCAGTTATACTTTAACTGCCACTAATGTTGGGCTTGTTATGCCCTGAAAGGCTTCTGAGAGGAAATTAACCACTACTAAGGCCCGGTTCACACAGGGGCGACTTGGGATCCGACTTGAGTCGCCTCAAGTCGCCTCAGGTCGCTTGACATAAGAAATCCCATTGAAGTGAATGGGAGCTGTCTTTATGTACGCTACTGGAGTCGCTCCGACTTCAAGGCGACTTCAGAAGAGATTCCTGTACTACTTGGAGGCGACTTCTATCAGACTCGTGCCCATAGAATTCAATGGAAGTCGCCCCCAAGTCGGAACCCCCGTCTTAATGCAAGCGACTTTGTCAGTGAAAAGAATAGAAGTTATTTTGGGGCAGCCCCCTCCCTCCCTTCTCTGATTGGCCACAGGCAAAGTCGCCTGGCATAAGTCGTGTTGCAAGTCGCCTGAAGTCACCTGAAGTCGCCCTGAAAGTCGCGCTGAAAGTCACGCTGACAACAAGGTGTAGAGTCCTCCAGAGTCTTGCAACTGTGCATAAACCTTCCAATCGGCAACCACTAACCAATGCTCACAAGCAGAAACGGCTGCATTGGGCAAAAAAATACATGAAGACTAATTTTCAAACAGTCGTGTTCACTGATGAGTGCCGTGCAACCCTGGATGGTCCAGAGGGATGGAGTAGTGGATGGTTGGTGGACAGCCACCCTGTTCCAGCAAGACTGCGACGTCAGCAAGGCGGTGGTGGAGTCATGTTTTGGGCCGGAATCATGGGAAGAGAGCTGGTCGGCCCCTTTAGGGTCCCCGAACGTGTAAAGATGACCTCTACAAAGTATGTGGAGTTCCTGAGACAGGATATAAAGGAAATACACCCATCCAGACCAAGTACTATGTGTGTCGGAGTGGCTTAATTACAAGCCATACTACCAACCACTAACTAAACACCTAAGTAGAGGCGTGGTTCCTAAGTGCATTAACACACAGGGCTGGTGCAAGTGTTTTTGACACCCTAGGCTAAACCTCATTTTGCCGCCCCCTTGGCTTCACCTCTTACTCCACCCCTTTCCCTGCCCAGCCTGATCAGCACCAATGAATTGCAGCCTGATCAGCACCAATCAAATGCAGCCTCACCAGTGCCCATCAAATACAGCTTCACCAGTGTCAATCAATCCAGCCTCACCTGTGCTAATCAATCCAGCCTCACCAGTGCCAATCAATCCATCCTCACCTGTGCCCATCATATACAGCTTCACCAGCGCCAATCAATACAGCCTCACCTGTGCCCATAAAATATAGCCTCACGGGGCATGGGGACAGAGGGAGAGTATTTGGCAGATTAATCACTATTTCTATATACATTTGCAAATGGCATGTGATAATGCAATCTCATTATCTCAGTCAGACAGTGTCAGTTTTTACATGAATCAATGCAGAGCAGCCAGTGACAGATCAACAGTGGCCAGGCGCCCCTAGGTGGCAGTGCGCCCTAGGCGGCCGCCTACTCCGCCTAGTGGTAGAGCCGGTCCTGTTAACACAAGACAAAAAAAGGGGGGAGTGATTAAAGATCACTCAAGGCACTTATCTCAAGGAGCCAAAGGTACATAAAACATAGCTTTTATTGATAATAAATGTAGAAAAATGTATATACAACCACTGAAGCAATAAATATAAAATTGACAATGTTGTCAGATGCTACCTAGACGCGTCTTCCACCCATACGCCATCCGCTGCACACGACCACACATACACAACCAGATTATCTGCTGTGACCAATTTCAATCAAATA
>BLSH010147554.1:86184-105143 GCA_018402905.1 Glandirana rugosa
ATCAAAACCAAAATAGTGGCGAAATTAGTAAGGGATGAGATAGTTATTTCCAGATTGTATTCGAAATTAAGGTTAGTAAATTACAGTTTGTGTATGAATTTAGTATACCCAGAAATAAGCTGCACTTTTTCCCAGTTCCTCCCATCAGACTTAAAATACAGCCCAGTGGGAGGCTGTGGGATCACTGTGTCCTAAAGGCTGGAAATCAAAAATGATGTACCTGGAAATTATACTAAGGAACATTACTACTTGACTCAATGTGTACTTGGAATTCCCCTGTAATTGATAATAATAGACCACTGAGTGGATAAGGGGACATTATTTCTTGATGAGGACATTCCGTATGGCTACAAAACTGCATACCACTTAGCTAGTTTAACTTTTCTTTGACTTCCATGAGCCTAAAAAAGAAAACTTATGCAGGACATTAAATGATTGGAATTAAAGCTTATGTTAGACCTTTATTGATAGAGTAGGGAATGATTAAAGCGGTGATAAAACCAAAACTAAAAATGTAATATATTGCAGCTTGCCAATCCTTAAATGTGATGGCTGCATTTGTTTTTCTTTTTTTAGAGTTCTTTTCCATCTGTTTTCACCTGGTGATCTGGCCAGTAACACCAGTCCTGCAGCGGCGGCCTGTCCATTAGGGGCGCACGGGCGCCCCCTCATACCCTTATGTCCAGCCCCCTGATCTACATACAGGGCGCTGGATGCATGGATTCCAATGGCTGGGGTGTGTTTTTTTGAAACACGTGGCTCTAATAGGCTTCAAAAAAGGGTGGGCTCAGGGCGCAGAGCACTGCGCCCCGATTCCACCCAGTTGTGTGACAATAGCGACTGAATATTAGATATCTAAATAGATGGATCCACACTTGCATATAGGTATCCCACAGATCCTTAAATCCGCACCATAGCAGATAAATGACTAAAATATTCAGAAAGGGGCTACTTATAAAATTGAAGATTCAAAAACAACAGTTCACACAAAAATGCATTTAAAACATAGTGCAAGTAGCGCTAATAAACATATTCATTTTAGAAAAGCCCAAAGCGGTGAAGTCCACACAGTTCTTTTTGAATCAGTGATAACATTTTTTCCTTTTATATCACTGTGAGGCAGACAGAGCACTTTCACCCACATGTAAATGCACTCACCAAATAGAGTTGCCTTGCATTCTCATGCTTGGCAAACCAGCATATGACAACCACCTCCTAATCACTCCTTAGGGCTTCTCCACTATCAGACACTCTCAATGATTAATCAGGAATCAACAATCCTCAGGTGTAAACCAGAACCCAACTTGTCACCATAGAGGGGGGAGAAATGAAAGATGCTCCACATCGTGCATTATTGTTAAAAAACACAATCTTTATTTCTCACCTGACACCCTATTACATTATACTCACCAAAGGCGCATGTCACGCTGGCAAGAAGACAGAATCGTGCCGGAGGTCAAATGAATAAGGTCCAGGGCTGGTGCAAGGATTTTTGACACCCTAGGCGAAACCTCATTTTGTAGCCCCCCTTGGCTCCACCCCTGACTCCGCCCCCTTTCCCCTGCCCAGCCCTATCAGTGCCAATGAATTGCAGCCTGATCAGCGCCAATCAAATACAGCTTCACCTGTGCCCATCATATACAGCTTCACCTGTGCCCATCAAATACAGCTTCACCTGTGCCCATCATATACAGCTTCACCTATGCCCATCAAATACAGCTTCACCTGTGCCCATCATATACAGCTTCACCTGTGCCCATCAAATACAGCTTCACCAGCGCCAATAATACAAGCTCACCTGTGCCCATCATATACAGCTTCACCTGTGCCCATCAAATACAGCTTCACCTGTGCCCATCATATACAGCTTCACCTGTGCCCATCAAGTACAGCTTCATCTGTGCCCATCAAATACAGCCTCACGGGGGTGGGGGCGGAGGGGGGGTATTTGGCAGATCAGTCACTATTTCTATATACATACAATCTCATTATCTCAGTCAGACAGTGTTAATTTTTACATGAATCAATGCAGAGCAGCCAGTGACAGATCAACAGTGGCCAGGCGCCCCTAGGTGGCAGTGCGCCCTAGGCGGCCGCCTACTCCGCCTAGTGGTAGAGCCGGTCCTGTTAACACAAGACAAAAAAAGGGGGGAGTGATTAAAGATCACTCAAGGCACTTATCTCAAGGAGCCAAAGGTACATAAAACATAGCTTTTATTGATAATAAATGTAGAAAAATGTATATACAACCACTGAAGCAATAAATATAAAATTGACAATGTTGTCAGATGCTACCTAGACGCGTCTTCCACCCATACGCCATCCGCTGCACACGACCACACATACACAACCAGATTATCTGCTGTGACCAATTTCAATCAAATAGCCTCAGAGACTAATCTCATAGGGTGAAAATACGGGACGGTCATATGCAGTTGAATATCTGGAATAAAAGGTGTTTTGTAGGTGGAATGCTGCCAAAGCACAGTCCTGGAGAGACTCTAGGATGTGGGGAGCGCCTGGAGGGGGGAGGGAAAATAGTTAGTATGTTTGCAAAATGATCGCTAACACGTCACTACAGTATTGACCGAGGCAGTGAGTAATAACCGAGTCCAATGCAATTAGGTTCCCCAATTCCAGAGTGGGGTCTGTCCGGCATACATGACAATTGGGTGTACAAATTACAGTCCAGGTGAGAATAACAATAGTGCTGGCTCGTAATCACCAATGGGTCCAGGACTGATCCAGGATGGATCATCAATGTCACAACTACATCCAAGTCAACCATAAATGGTGGTAGAAGCCTGGCCGTATGGATGGCAATAATAGCACCGACAAAAGTGGATCTCACCGTACACCTTGCAGCCGATATCGATGGGGGACCAGGATATCTCACATGCAGTATACCTCCTTGTGCTGATCTCCTTCCAGGTACCTCCTACCTCCACAGCGGCATAGGCATGTTACTGCAGCTCCGGCTCATACACAGAGCAGTTACGGAGCAAAGGCAAGGCATTCACATGGCAGGGGCGGGTCCAGGCGCGTCATAGGAGCCGTCAGGTGACGTAAATTGACGCGTTTCATCTGACCAATAGCAGACTTCCTCGGAGCCCCTATGTGGAGTTCCTGACTGACCACTTCCTTCCCTGGTACAGAAGGAAGAACTATGCTTTCTGTAATAAAATCATCTTCATGCATGGCAATGCACCATCTCATGCTGCAAACAATACCTCTGCATGAATGGCTGCTATGGGGATAAAAGGAGCGAAAGTCATGGTGTGGCCTCCATCCTCCCCTGACCTCAGTCCTATTGAGAACATTTGGAGCATCCTCAAGCAAAGATCTATGAGGGTGGGAGGCAGTTTACATCCAAACAGCAGCTCTGGGAGGATATTCTGACATCTTGCAAACAAAATTCAAGAAGAAACTGTCCAAAAACTCACAAGTTCTATGGATGCAAGACTTGTGAAGCTGTTATCAAATAAGGGGTCCTGTTAAAATGTTTAAAAAGTTAAAATGTTGTTCAAAGTTTGATTGAAATAGCTTTTGATTTCAGTAAATATGCTGCAAACACAACAAATGACAATTTTCAGTTCTTTACAACCTATAAAGTGTTTAGAAACTTACTGTGCGTAATAATTTGGAACAGTGCATTGTAAGTTTTTTATTTAAAAAAAAATACTGTTATCATTAGGAGGTTTGTTCGAATAAAATTTGAATTGCACCCTTAATAGTTGATAACATGGGAATTATGCTAACTGTTGTTTACATCAATTATTTAGGTAAATGAGAAAAATATCATTGGCATAATAATGTGGAACAGGGTGTATATATATATACAGTATATACAGTATCTCACAAAAGTGAGTAAACCCCTCACATTTTTGTAAGTATTTTATTATATCTTTTCATGTGACAACACTGAAGAAATGACACTTTGTTACAATGTAAAATAGTGAGTGTACAGCTTGTATAACGGTGTAAATTTGCTGTCCCCTCAAAATAACTCAACACACAGCCATTAATGTCTAAACCACTGGCAACAAAATCGAGTACACTCCTAAGTGAAAATGTCCAAATTGGGCCCAGTTAGCCATTTTCCCTCCCCGGTGTCATGTGACTCGTTAGTGTTACAAGGTCTCAGGTGTGAATGGGGAGCAGGTGTGTTAAATTTGTTGTTATCACTCTCTCATACTGGTCACTGGAAGTTCAACATGGCACTTCATGGCAAAGAACTCTCTGAGGATCTGAAAAAAGAACTGTTGCTCTATATAAAGATGGCCTAGGCTATAAGAAGATTGCGAATACCCTGAAACTGAGCTGCAGCATGGTGGCCAAGACCATACAGTGGTTTAACAGGACAGGTTCCACTCAGAACAGACTTATAATAAAAGGTCCCCCGTAGAGGTGTAGTCAGTGTTAATGATGTACCAGGAAAGGAAATCCAAAGTACCAATGGCTATTCATCACTTATGATGCAGACCCCTGAGCAAAAAGACTGTCATTGAAAAAAGAAGGTGAAGCCACCAAAAGCACTCATACTGGGTCACAAAGCCAGATTTGAACACAATTTATTGGTAACTGACATGTAAAATAGCTCAATAACAAACAAAAAAACAATTAGCACCACCACAGTTGGTAAGATAAAAAAGACAACGTTGTCTGTGAATAAAACAAACGACCCCCACACATAAGCCGGGCCAATATCATTCATACTAGTGCCACCTCACTGTGTATCAGACCTCGGACATGTTTGTTAGGATATCTGAATCATACGCGTCATCGCACTCCTCCCACCATCTGCCCGACCGCCGCCACCTCACACATGGAAGTGCGGGACCTAGTGTTGACGTATGCCGTTCCACGTGGACGCTAACAGCTGACTCACCGGCTCTCACTCACCGACTCTGATAACAACCAGCACCTCGGTCCCTGGCAGCTTGTTCGGCCCTCTGATCCGACCACCTGGACTGTGGTCAGGGAGACCATCGGTTAACCAAGTCTCGTCCCTCCCAGCAAAGTCTGCTATCGCAGCTGCCACAGACGCTCTCTCCTATCGTCAAGGCATTATCAACTTGGACTGAGCAAAGGGACTTCATGACCCTGCCTATCAACCAGGATTATCCCTGTATCCAGACTGACCGTGCCGACGAAGCTGGGTGAGACCGTTCAGTGTTTAACTTATTAATTTGCAGACTTCTATACAACTGCACACTAGCGCTGTGTCAACACACAGTGCAGGACTACACACGGCTGCTCTAACCTATGGGGCACAGTCTGTCCATACACTGTGCCGCTCTATCAAAAGGTCAACACTTCTGAGACGGCCCTAGGACAGTTTGTCCATCCAGGACTACACTATCCAGGGACTTCACAACTACAGCATGGTCCCTGCCCTATGAGCCCCATTCACTTCTCATGTTCCAATTGTTTTACTGTATACTGCCCTTTGGATTTAATGACTAGGATTCTGATAATAACAGCCCTTTTGTGCTGGATTCAGATATCCTAACAAACATGTCCGAGGTCTGATACACAGTGAGGTGGCACTAGTATGAATGATATTGGCCGGCTTATGTGTGGGGGGTCGTTTGTGTTATTCACAGACAACGTTGTCTTTTTTTATCTTACCAACTGTGGTGGTGCTAATTGTTTTTTTGTTTGTTATTGAGCTATTTTACATGACAGTTACCAATAAATTGTGTTCAAATCTGGCTTTGTGACCCAGTATGAGTGCTTTTGGTGGCTTCACCTTCTCCACTCAGAACAGGCCTCGCCATGGTCGACCAAAGAAGTTGAGTGCACGTGCTCAGCGTCATATCCAGCGGTTGTCTTTGGGAAATAGACGTATGGGTGTTACCAGCATTTCTGCAGAGGTTGAAGGGGTGGGGGTCTGCCTGTCAGTGCACAAACAATACGCCGCACACTGCATCAAATTGGTCTGCATGGCTGTCGTCCCAGAAGGAAGCCTCTTCTAAAGATGTTGCACAAGAAAGGCCGAAAAACTGTTTGCTGAAGACAAGCAGACTAAGGACATGGATTACTGGAACCATGTCCTGTAGTCTGATGAGACCAAAATAAACTTACTTGGTTCAGATGGCGTCAAGTGTGTGTGGCGACAACCAGGTGAGGAGTACAAAAACAAGTGTGCCTTGCCTACAGTCAAGCATGATGGTGGGAGTGTCATGGCCTGGGGCTGCATGAGTGCTTCCATCACTAAGGAGCTACAGTTCATTGAGAGAACCATGAATGCCAACATGTACTGTGATATACTGAAGCAGAGCATGATCCTCTCCTTTCACGGACAGGGCAGTATTCCAACATGATAACGACCCCAAACACACCTCCAAGACGACCACTGCCTTGCTAAAGAAGCTGAGGGTAAAGGTGATGGACTGGCCAAGGATGTCTCCAGACTTAAACCCTATTGTGCATATGTGGGGCATCCTCAAATGGAAGGTGAGGAGCGCAAGGTCTCTAACATCCACCAGCTCCGTGATGTCGTCATGGAGGAGTGGAAGAGGACTCCAGTGGCAACCTGTTAAGCTCTGGTGAACTCCATGCCCAAGAGGGTTAAGCCAGTGCTGAAAAATAATGGTGGCCACACAAAATATTGACACTTTGGGCCCAATTTGGACATTTTCACTTAGGGGTGTACTCACTTTTGTTGTCAGCTGTTTACACATGAATGGCTGTGTGTTGAGTTATTTTGAGGGGACAGCAAATTTACACTGTTATACAAGCTGTACACTGACTACTTTACATTGGCAGTGGTCATCTTGGAGGTGTTTTTGGGATCGTTATCATGTTGGAATACTGCCCTGTGGCCCAGTCTGTGAAGGGAGGGGATCATGCTCTGCTTCAGTATGTCACCGTACATGTTGGCATTCATGGTTCTCTCAATGAACTGTAGCTCCCCAAACCATGACACTTGCACCATCATACTTGACTGTAGGCAAGACACTTGTTTTTGTACTCCTCACCTGGTTGCCGCCACACACACACTTGACATCATCTGAACCAAATAAGTTTATCTTGGTCTCATCAGACCACAGGACATTGTTCATGTCCTTAGTCTGCTTGTCTTCAGCAAACTGTTTGCGGGCTTTCTTGTGCATCATCTTTAGAAGAGGCTTCCTTCTGGGATTACAGCCATGCAGACCAATTTGATTCAGTGTGTGGCGTATTGTCTGTGCACTGACAGTCTAACCCCCCACCCCTTCAACCTCTGTAGAAATGCTGGCAGTACTCATACGTCTGTTTCCCAAAGACAACCTCTGTATATGACGCTGACCATGTGCACTCAACTTCTTTGACCATGACGAGGCCTGTTCTGAGTGAAACCTGTCCTGTTAAACCGCTGTATGGTCTACCGTCCACCGTGCTGCAGCTCAGTTTCAGCATCTTGACAATCTTCTTATAGCCTAGGCCATCTTTATGTAGAGCAACAATTCTTTGTTTCAGATCCTCAGAGAGTTCTTTGCCATGAGGTGCCATGTTGAACTTTGAGTGACCCGTATGAGAGAGTAAGAGCAATAACACCAAATTTAACACACCTGCTCCCCATTCACACCTGAGACCTTGTAACACTAACGAGTCACATGACACCGGGAAGGGAAAATGGCTAATTGAGCCCAAATTGGACATTTTCACTTAGCGTACTCACTTTTGTTGCCAGTGGTTTTGACATTAATGGCTGTGTGTTAAGTTATTTTGAGGGGACAGCAAATTTATACTGTTATACAAGCTGTGCACTCACTACTTTACATTGTAGCAAAGTGTCATTTCTTCAGTGTTGTCACATGAAAAAATATAATAAAATATTTACAAAAATGTGAGGGGTGTACTCACTTTTGTGAGGTACTGTAAGTCCACCTTTTGTAAAAAATAATAAAGAACATATATTTGCTGAAAGAATTAGCCTGCTAAGCATTGATACCGGAATTGGTGCCCCCCACGTAGGGGTATCGTTCTCATGTGCACGCACATCAATGCCCGGGTCAAGGCAGGGCTGCCTTCATGTGACAGTCAAACATTATGGCACTACCTCAACTTAGAAAGTAGACTTGTGCATGGCTAAAAAATTAATTTTTTTTGTTTTTCGGAAATTCGGAAATTCAAAAAATTCGGAATTTCGGAAATTAAAAAAATTCGTAATTCGGAAATTAAAAAATTCGGAAATCCGAAATTTGGAAATCCGTGGTAATTCGGAAATTAGCGGTAATTGGGCAATTGCGGTAATTCGGAAATTTGCGGTAATTCGGCAATTGCGGTAATTTGGAAATTTGCGGTAATTCAGCAATTTGCGGTAATTCGGAAATTCGGCAATTGGAGCAGACGAAAATCAGAAATTTGGAAATTCGGAAATCCGAAAATTGGAAAAAACTAAGAATATTTGAAATAATACCTAACTAATAACTAAAATAATAAGTTATTAATTTATTATTTTTACTTATTATAAATTATAATAAGCTATTATTATTTCAAATGTTTTTCCTTATTTCCGACTTTTGCAGTGTGTGACTGTATATATGCATACTGTATGTATGTGTGTGTGTGCATACTGGGTGTGTATTTACTGTGTGTATATTGGATGTATATTGTATGTAAACTGTGTGTTTACATACAATATAAGCACAGTATATACACACCCAGTATACACACACACATACATACAGTATGCATATATACAGTCACACACTGCAAAGGTCAGAAATAAGGAAAAACATTTGAAATAATAATAGCTTATTATAATTTATAATAAGTAAAAATAATAAATTAATAACTTATTATTTCAAATGTTCTTCCTTATTTCCGAATTTCCGAAATTCTGAAATAAAAAAGAATATTTGAAATAATAATAAATAACTATTAAATATAGGTATTGAAATTTTCTTGAAAGTATGACTATTAGTGCTAAATTTCATATTTAAGTTCATTAACAGCCAAACTTTCAAGGAAATTCCAATACCTATAATTTAATAGTTATTAGTTAGTTATTATTTCAAATATTCTCAGTTTTTTCCAATTTTCGGATTTCCAAATTTCTGAATTTCGGATTTTCGGCTGTTCCAATTGTGGAATTTCTGAATTACCGCGAATTTCCGAATTTCCAAATTACCACGATTCAGAAAACGAAAATTCGGAAAAATTCGGAAATTGAAAATTCGGAATTCGTCCGAATTGCCGAATTTTGCAAAATTCGGTAAAAACAAAATTGCACAAGCCTATTAGAAAGGAGTCATACACTGTGTGTACAGAGTGCCTCTGAGAAGTATACCATCACATGTTACTATACACCTTCCTCGATGTATGTTGCATTTAGGAGGGACACTGTGCCCTCTCCACCAGTCCAAACACAATATTCCCCACGCACACATTCATGGAAATGGCTGTAGTAATGCTGTGTGGTACTGGGGGCTCCACCTGTCCAGCGTACCTCTGCAACCTCACTCCCAGTGACAGAATTGGGTCTCACCAAGCACCTAGCGTGAACCTCATGCGTGATCTCACTTAACTCTTCCACTCTCCTGTACCAAGCAGCTTGGTGTATCGGGTCTCCATACTGCAGATTTGGTTCTGGTTTCTCTGGCGAACCGACCCCCTTGCTACCGGAGGACTTGTCACCTTTTCCAGGTACCACGCTTCATGACCGGCTGCTATATACTTCCCGCTGGCTCTTGGTTACCCGTAGCAACTGCTCTCCAACTCCAACTTGCCTGCCAAGTTAACCATTTGTAGTGACCTTGATTTATACCCCATGTGTGCTGATGCACCATATATTACCATGCACCCCTTGAATAACTTCAGTCCAGGCTTAGAACTTTTTAACACCTTCTTTCGTGGGCAATGTCCATATCAGTGTCATACAGTTCCAAGTTCCTAACTGACTAAGCTGAGACTGCCCAGGTGTACCTTAATAGGTGTAGTCCATACCTGGTGTCCTCCAAAACTTGTAGATTCATCTTACGTTCCAGTATTCCGAGGAACTACATGGTGCAGCAGCCCTTTCTCAGCATTCCACGAGCAGGCTCTTTCTCCAGCCTCCCCCTTATTTAGATATGTACCGGTAAAGAAGGCAGGGCCCAAAAAGCCTGGGAAAGGAGTCCAGTCCCAATTAACCCCTTCCCAGCCTGGGCAGGCCAACTAATCTTGCTAAAAACAGAATCCTCTTTGCAGGCACCTACAGGTGGATCATGGATGCAATGCCAGGCTCCAGCAGACTCTTCTACCAGCTCTATATTCATGCTGAGGCACAGACTTTCAGTTGGAGAGCTGGAGGAAGGGTTACTATAAGTGCAGTAATAAATGAGCGTTTTGGGGGTCGGGGGGTTCTCTTGGCACTATTTTACATATTACACCCCAAATATTGGTGAAACATGTAATATGGTCTTCAAAGTTGGAGTTATTATCCTTTAACCAATGCAAATAGAAAATGTCAAGCCAAATCATTTTTTTTTAATAAAATAATAATTTTAATCAATAGTAATAATAATTACTGAAAGTTCAGCTATGCTTCAAGAAGAGAAGTTGACCTTCTTTCCATGTGGTAATTGGAACTGCCCTTGCACCCATATGTGAAATGCAAACCCACATTTAAATAGTATGGCGTATTGGTTTATCTCTTGCCAAAATGAGCTAATGCAGCAATTCCTGACAAAAATTCATTTCACTGACATCACATAGATGAAAAATGTAACACAATTTGCAGAGGAGACGCCTGCATGTGGAAATAACAAATTGTCACTCTCAATGTAAACACCTATATAAAACAGAAATTGTATCCCGAGAGGGAAGGCTTCAGTGTCTGCCTTCCCTCAGTCACATGCCAGTCCCAGATAGGTTTCCTCAGGAAATGGCACATGTGAGGAATTTACTTTAGTTTCAGAGCTTCTGACCTTTCCTTTAGAAGACTTTGAAAGATGAAAATCTGGAAAGGCTAGACTCAAAATACTAACACACCAGGAAAAGGAAGTTGCCAAACTTGCCAATGAATTAACATGTGCTAGCTGGGGAAATCAAGGCCCTGTCTGTAAACCTAAAATAAACATAAGAACATTTCAACTTTAGTGGTTCACAATGTATAATTTACAATGAGTGAAAAATAGTCCAGTCACAATATTTGAATTCATGCTGAAAACAACTGAGTTTTAGAGCTGGATGTCATGGTCGTAAGGTATCCTAATTACATTTTAGGACTGCCCAGTGTTTTGGCTGTGTCCTCATCATAACTCCAGGATACTATTAGGTTTACACAAAAGGGAAGAGCAGTGAGCAACAATAATTTGCAAAGTACTGCAACCTATAGCAGCTAGATTTTAGTGCAGTGTTGTCAACCGCCCGTTAATTTACGGGCAGCCCGTAAATTTCAGCCCACTTTTGGGCTGCCCATAAAAGCTTGTTACGGGTAGCAGCGCCTGTAAAAAAGATGGCTACGGGCCAAGCACACAACTGTGCATGCGCCATTCCGAAGCCTGCCGGGCTCGGGAAAGCTCGTTCGCGCTCAACCGGGCGGCGCATGCGCAGTAACGTAATGGCGCTGCCCAGCGCCATTTTTGAATGGAACGCAGAGGGTAACACTCGTTCTCAGTGGTGCCGCGGTGGCGCCTAACCAGTCGCCACAGCAGAGCAGGAGCCGAGGAGGAGAGGACAGTGAGTGACACTTGTGAGGGGATAATAAACAAATGGCAGAGGCCAGAGAGAGGAGGACATTACTGGGGGGGTGGGGGGATGGAGCCATGAAGGGGGCAGAGGAGGACACTGATGTGCCTTGTCCTGTGGAGAGGTGAAAGGGGCACAGGAGGAGGACACTGATGTGGAGAAATAATATGAAAGGACAGAGGAGGAAACTACTATGAGGGGGTGAGTAGGACACTATCATGTCCGCAAGCCTCTGTCCACATCCTGTATCCTGTCCATAGTCTCTGTCCACCTCCTGCATCCTGTCTACAGCCTCTGTCCACATCCTTTATTCTGTCCGCAGCCTCTATACATCTCCTTTATCATATCTGCCAGCCTCTGATCGCCTCCTGTATCATCTCTGCAGCCTCTAACCATCTCTTGTATCATGTCTGCAGTCTCTAAACATCTTCTGTATTATGTCCGCAGCCTCTAACCATCTCTTGTATCGTGTCTGCTGTCTCTAACCATCTTGTGTATTATGTCCACAGCCTCTAACCATCTCTTGTATCATGTCCTCAGTCTCTGATCATCCCTTGTCTTTCATCATGACTACAGTCTCTGAGGGGGAGTCTGGAGAGGAGTCAAGAGTGGGAGCGCCACCGGGATGAGGGTCAGGGGAGGAGTCAGATGTGTGTGAACTGTGGAGAGGAGACTATAGGATAAAACCAAGCTGTAGCCATCTGACTGAGCCCTGTATGATGCACTAGAGAGGAGGTCAGTGACAGCACCGCCATTCCAGTCCAGGGTGGGTTGCTGATGTAAAGGGGGAGAGTGAATACAATAATGTAAGGGGGCACTAATACAAAGGTTCCCCCCTATATTAGTAACCCCCCTTACCTTTATTCACTCTGCAGAAGGTGGTATTTCTGATGTAAAGGGAACGCTGTGGACTCTGATATAAGGTGGTCTCTGGTCACCAGAGCCCCCCTTATATGAGAACTCCCCTTTAGACCATAATCTGCAGCATTCCCTTTTACATAATAGTTCCCTTTCACTGTAAGGGGGAATCCTGCACACTCTGATATACGGGGGAACTTTGTGCTGGCTGGGTTATATTAACCTGACCTTCATGTAAATAAACAAATATGTTTTTTGACTTTTGTTTAACCTAAATACATTGCTAATAGCACTAGCTATATGTTTACAGTTTAAATATTGATATTTGCACTGTTTAGCACTGAAAAGGGTCATTTTGAATACTTTTTTGCAGTGCCAGTAAAAAATGCGGCTCTGTCAGCAAATTTCATGATTTTTGCCAGCAAGAAAAATTGGTGCGGTTTGTAAATTTTGGCGTTCTGCCAGTAAATTTCACAGCACCTTACAAATTGCTCTTTTTTCTGATTGAATAATCACATATCTCTTGTTACAAGTTGCTATTTATTATTATTTTTATGCTAGTATAGTTTTCATTCTGTGAATTGATTTGATTTTGGCTAAACTGGGCACCATGTACAAATCTGCGTGACTGTGTGCAGGGCCCACCTTTAGTGGGCAATTGTATGAATGATGAAATGCCAAACACAATCTTAATTTTCAGAGCCTGCCTTCACTTTTAGAACTTTAGGTTTTAACATGTAATATATTATGAAAATGTTGTCTTCTGAGTGTGAAGTAGTAAATGATGACCAGAACTTCTCTATATAAAGACCATGGTATTCAACTGGAAAGTAGTAGTCTGTCCAAGTTCATAGGGACGCTCTGTTTTTTGTGAAAGTGTTCAGGTATGCCATCATAATGTTTACAAATTCTGAAAAGAGGGAATAAGGAATGGACATGTGAAATACTGTACATAGTAGTCTTCTGTATGCATCACATCTGTACCTATGCATTAAACATAAGCTGGGTTTTTAAGAGAAATCCATCCTACATACTAGGCTTCACTGCTGGACTTGAGCAGTGGGAGAACCTCAGAAGGACTTTCTTTCAAGCTTATTAACAGTGGCGTCTAGTGAAGTTTTAGGATGGGGGGCGCCAGGCCCCGCTCTTCCTTTTTGACCCCTCCTACTTCTCATAAACCCCACCCCTTATAGAATCCACCCACTCCGTCCCCTGTATTCCACATATTGTGTCAGGAGTATACAGCTCAGCATCACAGTTGGGGTATATATCAGCCAGTAACACAGTATGCAGCCAGTACACAGGTATTGCAGCCACAGCCAGTACACAGGTATTACAGCCCGTACACAGGTATAACAGCCAATACACAGGTATTGAAGCCACAGCCAGTATACAGGTATTGCAGCCAGCCAATACACAGGTATTACAGCCCAGTACACAGGTATTACAGCCCAGTACACAGGTATTGCAGCCCGGTACACAGGTATTGCAGCCAGCCAGTACACGGGTATTGCAGCCACAGCCAGCACACAGCTATTACAGCCAGTACACAGGTATTGAAGCCAGCCGAGTACACAGGTATTACAGCCAGTACACAGGTATTGCAGCCACAGCCAGTACAGAGGTATTGCAGCCACAGAAAGTACACAGGTATTGCAGCCAGCCAGTACACAGGTATTGCAGCCAGCCAGTACACAGGTATTGCAGCCACAACCAGTATACAGGTATTGCAGCCAGCCCAGTACACAGGTATTACAGGCAGTACACAGGTATTGCAGCCACAGCCAGTACAGAGCTATTGCAGCCACAGCAAGTACACAGGTATTGCAGCCAGCCAGTACACAGGTATTGCAGCCAGCCAGTACACAGGTATTGCAGCCAGCCAGAACACAGGTATTGCAGCCACAACCAGTATACAGGTATTGCAACCAGCCCAGCACACATGTATTACAGCCAGTACACAGGCTTTGCAGCCACAGCCAGTACACAGGTATTGCAGTCCAGTACACAGGTATTGCAGCCAGCCAGTACACAGGTATTGCAGCCCAGTACACAGGTATTGCAGCCAGCCAGAACACAGGTATTGCAGCCACAGCCAGTGCACAGGTATTGCAGTCCAGTACACAGGTATTGCAGCCAGCCAGTACACAGGTATTGCAGCCAGCAAGTCCACAGGTATTGCAGCCAGCCTTTACACATGTATTACAGCCCAGAACACAAGTATTACAGCCCAGTACACAGGTATTGCAACCCAGTACACAGGTATTGCAGCCCAGCACACAGGTATTACAGCCCAGCACACAGGTATTACAGCCCAGTACAAAAGAGGGAATATGGAATGGCCATGTGAAATACTGTACATAGTAGTCTTTTGTATGCATCACATCGGTACCTATGCCTTAAACATAAGCTGGGTTTTTAAGAGAAATCCATCATACATACCAGGCTTCACTGCTGGACTTGAGCAGTGGGGTAATGAACAGAAAAAGAATGTTTCAGGTACAATGCTGCAGTTATAGAATTGCTTAGCATACGCTGTGACAAGGTAAGGACTATTGAATATCTAGGAGAACCTCAGAGGAAGAACTTTCTTTCAAGCTTATTAACAGTGGCGGCTGGTGAATTTTTAGGATGGGGGGGGGCGCCAGGCCCCGCTCCTCCTTTTTGTCTCCTCCTACTTCTCATAAGCCCCACCCCTTACAGAATCCACCCACTCCGTCCCCTGTATTCCACATATTGTGTCAGGAGTATACAGCTCAGCATCACAGGTGGGGTATATATCAGCCAGTAACACCGTAGGCAGCCAGTACACAGGTTTTGCAGCCACAGCCAGTACACAGGTATTACAGCCAGTACACAGGTATAACAGCCAATACACAGGTATTGCAGCCACAGCCAGTATACAGGCATTGCAGCCAGCCAGTACACAAGTATTACAGCCCAGTACACAGGTATTACAGCCAGCCAGTACACAGGTATTACAGCCCAGTACACAGGTATTACAGCCCAGTACACAGGTATTGCAGCCCAGTACACAGGTATTGCAGCCAGCCAGTACACAGGTATTGCAGCCACAGCCAGTACACAGGTATTACAGCCAGTACACAGGTATTGAAGCCAGCCAAGTACACAGGTATTACAGCCAGTAAACAGGTATTGCAGCCACAACCAGTATACAGGTATTGTAGCCAGCCCAGTACACAGGTATTACAGCCAGTACACAGGTATTGCAGCCACAGCCAGTACAGAGGTATCGCAGCCTTAGCCAGTACACAGATATTGCAACCAGCCAGTACACAGGTATTGCAGCCAGCCAGTACACAGGTATTGCAGCCACAGCCAGTATACAGGTATTTCAGCCAGTCCAGCACACGGTATTACAGCCAGTACACAGGTATTGCAGCCACAGCCAGTACACAGGTATTGCAGCCTAGTACACAGGTATTGCAGTCAGCCAGTGTACAGGTATTGCAGCCCAGTACACAGGTATTGAAGCCACAGCCAGTACACAGGTATTGCAGTCCAGTACACAGGTATTGCAGCCAGCCAGTACACAGGTATTGCAGCCAGCAAGTACAAAGGTATTGCAGCCAGCCAGTACACATATATTACAGCCTAGTACACAGGTATTACAGCCCAGTACACAGGTATTGCAACCCAGTACACAGGTATTGCAGCCCAGCACACAGGTATTACAGCCCAGTACACAGGTATTACAGCCATCACATAGGTATTACAGCCCAGCACACAGGTATTACAGCCCAGTAACAGGTATTACAGTCCAGTAACACAGGTATTACAGCCCAGCACACAGGTATTACAGCTCAAGAACATAGGTATTGCAGCCCAGTACACAGGTATTACAGCCCAGCACACAGGTATTACAGCCCAGCACACAGCAGTACTTACCTCAGGGGACTTGTCAGGCCACTCTCTATCCCTCGGTCGGCGGGAATCACAGGCATGCGTGCAGTCCCAGCACCAGCATGTTTGCCAGTCCCGCCCCTACCGACAGCAAATCTCTCAAAAAAGCCAGGACAGCCATGTCCCTGTGGCCCATTTTTTTTTTGGAGAAATCAGCGGGGGGATCAGTGGGGGGGGGGAGGGCGGCGCACTAGCACCCTCTATGGAGGAGCCATCCCTGCTTATTAACCACTTGACCTCTGGGCACTTAAACCCCCTTCCTAACAGACCAATTTTCAGTTTTCAGTGCTCTCACATTTTGAATGACAATTACTCTGAATTTTTTGTCCTTTTTTTCCACACAAATAGAGCTTTCTTTTGGTGGTATTTAATCACCATTAGGGTTTTTATTTTTTGCACTATAAATGGAAAATTTTGTAAAAAAAAATGCATTTTTCTTTGTTTCATTTATACAATTTTGCAAATTAGTCATTTTTCTTCATACATTTTGGCCAAAATTTATACTGCTACATATCTTTGGTAACAATAACCCAAATAAGTGTACATTATTTGGTCTTTGTGAAAGTTATAGAGTCTACAGTCTATGGTGCCAATCACTGAAAATTGATCACACCTGATGTACTGACGGCCTATCATTTCTTGAGACACTAACAAGCCAGGAAAGTACAAATACCCCCCAAATTACCCCTTTTTGGAAAGTAGACAGTCCAAAGTATTTAGTAAGAGTCATGGCGAGTTTTTTTGAAGTTGTAATTTTTTCCCACAGTTCTTTGCAAAATGAAGATTTTTCAGTTTTTTTTCACAAAATTGTCATATTAATAGGTTATTTCTCACACCCAGCATATGCATACCACAAATTACACCCCAAAACACATTCTACTACTCCTCCTGAGTATGGCGATACCACATGTGTGGGACATTTTCACAGCCTGGCCACATAGAGAGGCCCAAAATGCAGGGAGCACCGTCAGGCGTTCTAGGAGCACAAATTACACATCTCATTTCTTGACTCGTTTTTCACTTTTGAAGATCCTGGGGCACCAGGACAATGGAAACACCCAATAAATTACCCCATTTTGAAAAGCAAACACTCCAACGTATATTCTATGAGGCAAAATGAATCTTTTGAACGTGTCATTTTTTCCACAAGTTTTTGGAAAATGTGGAAAGAAAATGAAACACATTTTTTTACACAAAGTTGTCCTTTTATACAATATTTCTAACACACAGCATGCGCATAGCAAAAAGTACATGTCAAAATGTATTCTGCTACTCCTTCCGAGTGAGCATGGATGGATGGGGTGTCACAGAGCTGGCACATAGCAATGCTGTGGGCACTACAAATCCTGACCACAGCACCGCTGCTTCTCATCTCTCCCCCTCTCCTCTCATACTGCACCGATTGGTGCAGAGAGGGGAGAGACAAACCAGATATCTGCCGGCTTGTTTACATCTGATTGCTCCATCATTTGACAGCGTGATCATGTGGTAAACAGCCGCTACGAGCAGCCCTTTACCACGATCCATGATGTGCCAGGTCTCCCTGACCTGGCGGTCACGGATACTCCCGGATGCGCGCCATTCTGGGAGGTTATAGTACGCCCTCCCAGAATAATGGATCCACCTTGCGTCCGTGTTTCTACATGACCTGTTCAGCAAGTGGTTAAACCAGTTGATGAGGTTTGGCCAGTCTAAAATGGATGCCTCAGGTTAACTACATTGGTACATATGGGTTGGTTTACTAAAGTTGAAAAGTGCAAAATCTGGTGCAGCTCTGCATAGGTTTTATTGTCAAAGCTTAATTGAACAAGCTGAAGTTTCAAGCTGATTGGCTATCATGCACAGTTGCAGCAGATTTTGCACTCTCCAGGTTTAGTAAATCAACCTCATAGTTAGGTTGAAAAAAAGACTAACGTCCACCTAGGTCTACCAATAGAAAAATAAAATAGAAAATATCCATATACACAATTCTATACAAACAACCAATAAAGTGTGACCCATTTCACTCCTAGGAGGCAATCGGATATCCCATGAAGCAACTACCACTAATGTCATTACCTATAAATGCCAGTATCCAGGTATATTTTGTGTATTTTGAAATGCATCTAGCTCTGTTTTTTAACCACTTCAATACTGGGCACTTAAACCCCCTTCCTTCCCGGACCAATTTTCAGCTTTCAGCGCTGTTGCAGTTTGAATGACAATTGCGCGGTCGTGTGACGTTGTACCCATATGAAATTTTTATCATTTTTTTCACACAAATAGAGCTTTCTTTTGGTGGTATTTAATCACCCCTGGGTTTTTTATTTTTTGCGCTATAAATTAAAAAAAGACTGAAAATTTTCAAAAACAATGCATTTTTCTGCGTTTCTGTAATAAAATTTTGCAAATAAGTAATTTCTCTTCATAAATTTTGACCAAAAATGATACTGCTACATTTCTTTGGTAAAAATAACCCAAATCGGAGTTTATTTGGTGTTGGCAGACAGACAGATGTGACGGGGACTGTGACAGAT
>BLSH010147554.1:105153-116027 GCA_018402905.1 Glandirana rugosa
TTTTACCCGTGAAAACTAAAAATGTCAATACCAAGGTATCTGAACTCACCCAAACAATACGGACGCCAAGGCTTGAAAGCGTTACAAGCTTTCAAGACCACGCTTGGCTTGTCCCCCAGCAAGTCGGGTAGGGATCAGTAATGTCTCCTGTTCCCCCGAGAGAAATGCACACCTCCTTTTCTCTAAATGGAGGTGCATGTCTTTCTGAAGAAGTGTCATTCTCGTCAATTTAACACCTTATCTGAGGAAGTTCTTGAACAAAGACCGGAGTCGTCTGACAATAATTGGTGGAGGGTGGGCTGGTGACATATATATGCCGGCCCATCCAGCAGCAGCGCGCCGCGTGGCCGCGCTGCGAGCTCCCGTTCTGCAGGACGTGTATACACGTCCTGTCAGAACGGGGAAGCTCCCACCCGGCCGTATATATACAGTGGTCGGGTGGGAGGTGGTTAATAACAGTCTGCTGAGGCCAGAAACAAGTTCTTGAAGGAGTCTATTCCACAATTTAACTGCTCTTACTGTGAAGAAGTCTTTCTGTACGTGGAGGTAAATCTCTTTTCCTCCACACGTAAAGAGAGCCCCCTTGTCCTCTGTAATGACTAGGGATGGGCTGAACGACCCCCTGTTCGGTTCGCACCAGAACTTTCGAACATTGCGAAAGTTCGGAACCGCAGGCATAACAAACCCACTCAAGTCTATGGAACCATAACTGTAAAAATCAAAAGTGCCCATTTTAAAGGCTAATATGCAAGTAATTGGGCATACAATGGTTATGGGGGTCCGGGTACTGCCCTGGGGGACATATATCAATGAAAAAAAGCGTACTTTTTAAATGAACAGTGATTTATTGATGCTTAAAGTGAAAGCATAAAAATGAAAAATTATTTTCAATATAGTGCCTGGGGGTTCCTCTTAGTCTACTCGTAAAGTGGCACATCGTTCATGGCCCCCTGCTGCATGTGCAGCTGCTGCAGTATTGCCAAAGTCTAGTTCCAGCTGGTGGGCATGTTACAAATCAGGCAGTTTATGGGCAGGTGGAATTCCCACTGAACTTCAGCCAACTGAGCACTGGCTGTGTATGACTGCCTGAAATGGCTACAGACTCTTCTGGACTGCTTTAGCAGATCTTCCAACCCTGGGTCCCTGTCTAAGGGCGGACAGGAGGTTTGGGCCATTATCGCCCACCTCCATTCCTGGCTCCAGCTGGCATGGTGTGAACCACCTCTGTGCCTGCTCCTGCAGAGCCGCAAGAATCTCTCCTCCGGTGTAGTTCCTGTCCACTAGACACACCAGTTGAAGCACTGCATGGCGCCTTTTAGCATGACTCATTGAATAGCCCCTTGAACACTTAGGGGGTATTTGTGGTTCATAGGACAATTCAGCAGAGGAGGGCATGGAGGAGGAGGAGGAGGAGGAGGGGGTAGAGCTGACAAATCTCGCATCATCATCACTACCTGTATATAGATGTGGGGGAACAACAAGCTGCAGCACTGAGCTCTGTCCTGCATCCTTCAGAGTTTCAAGCAGAATTACCCAGTGTGCTGTGAACAAAATATATATCGTCCCTGACCATGCTTGCTGGACCATGTGTCAGCAGTAGAGTTGATCGAACCTCTGGAAGTTCGGGTTGTGCAGGTTCGGCCGAACTTCGGGACAAAGTCCGGGTTCGGGTCCGGACTTGACCTGAACTTTGACCCGGACCCCGAACCCTATTGAAATCAATGGGGACCCGAACTTTTAGGCACAAAAATGGCTGTAACAAAGTCCTGGAAAGTCCTAGAGGTCTGCAAAAGTAAGGGAAATGGGGGTAAGGGTCGGACAAGTGCCCTACAAAGAAATGGGGATAGGGAAAAAATTAAAATAATTTTTAAGCTAAAATCACATAAAAAAATCAAAAATGGAGGTGGATATGGAGTTGGAGGTTGAGGAGGCGGTGAAAGTGGCGGTGGAGGAGGAGAAGGTAGCCAACACTGTTTTTTTTATTTTTGGAATTTTTTTTAAACCAGCAATGTAGATGCACTTTTTAATTTTGTGCAAGAAACAATAATCTGTCCCTTTAAGCAACAGTAGGAACCTCTCCCTATAGAACTAGGATATGATTTTAGATTCTAAAATCATCTCCAAGTTGTACAGGGAAAGCCTCCAGCTGTTGCTTTAAGGGAAAGATTATTGTTCTAAAATCATCTTCAAAGTGTGTGGGAAAAGCCTCTTTCAGCCGCAGAGAGCCATATTAGTGTTCTAAAATCATCTTCACAGTGTGAGGGAAAATATACTGCGTTAAACGGCACGTAACACACTGAAATATACGGTGTTAAACTTGCATTAACACACTGAAATATATTTTGCGTTAAACAGAAGGTAACGCACTGAAATATACTGCATTAAACATGCACTAACACACAGAAATATACTGCATTAAACGGTGCGTAACACACTGAAATATACTGCATTAAATGGAAGGTAACGCGCTGAAATATATGGCATTAAACTTGCAGTAACGCACTGAAATATACTGCTTTAAATGTGCACTAACGCAAAGAAATATACTGAGTTAAACAGCACGTAACACAATGAAATATACAGTATTAAACTTGCATTAACACACTGAACTATACTGCGTTAATCAGAAGGTAATGCACTGAAATATACGGTATTAAACTTGCAGTAATGCGCTGAAATATACTGCGTTAAATGTGCACTAATGCACAGAATTATACTGCATTAAACGGTGCGTAACGCACTGAAATATACGGTGTTAAACTTGCCGTAACGCACTGAAGTATACTGCATTAAACAGAAGGTAATGCACTGAAATATACGGCATAAAATTTGCAGTAATGCACTGAAATATACTTTTTGAAATGTGCACTAATGAACAGAAATATACTGCATTAAACGGCACGTAATGCAGTAAAATATACGCCGTTAAACGCGCAGTAATGCACTGAACTATACTGCATTAAACGGAAGTTAACACGCTGAAATATACAGTGTTAAACTTACAGTACTGCACTGAAAAATACTGTGTTAAATGGAAGGTAACACACTGAAATATAAGGTGTTAAACTTGCAGTAACGCACTGAAATATACTGCGTTAAACGTGCACTAATGCACTGAAATATACTGAGTTAACGTGCACTAACACAGAAATATACTGCGCTAAACGGCACATAACATACTGAAATATATGCCGTTAAACCTGCAGTAACGCACTGAACTATACTGCGTTAAACAGAAGGTAACACATTGAAATATACAGCGTTAAACTTGCAGTAACTCGCTGAAATATACTGCGTTAAATGTGCACTAGCGCACAAAAATATAATGCGTTAAACGGCACGTAACGTACTGAAATATACTTTTGTGACTCAATTTTTCTCTTTCCTTTTTCACTCACTTTACCCTTTTTTTCCTTTTTTTTTCTTTTTCACCCCATCTACACTTTTCACGGCTGTCCTTGGTCAGTTGGAGTACATTTATCAGACATGCATACACTGTTCATTATATTCACTTACACTCAACCACATCTTTTTTTACTAGGATCACTCCTTTTCCCTGACTGGTCTCTGTGCTATTCCCCTCGTCCTGGTGGAATGTTTCTGCCACAGCCCCAGGTCAGACTTTGTCATTGGCAACCCTACATCCATCTTGTAGGCTGGATTTTCCTCCTGAGCTGACATGTGAGTATCAGAGTTATAAATATACTGCGTTAAATGGCACGTAACATAGTGAAATATACAACGTTAAATTTGCAGTAATGCACTGAACTATACTGCCTTAAATGTGCACTAGCGCACAAAAATATAATGTGTTAAACGGCACATAACGCACTGAAATATGCAGAGTTAAACTTGCAGTAATGCACAGAAAGATACTGTGTTAAATGTGCACTAACGCACAGAAATATGCTGCATTAAACGGCACGTAATGCTGGGAAATATATGACATTAAACTTGTAGTAACGCACTGACCTATACTGCATTAAACGACACGTAATGCAGTGAAATGTATGGTGTTAAACTTGCAGTAACGCACTGAACTATGCTGCGTTAAACAGAAGGTAGCACACTGAAATATACAGTGTTAAACTTGCAGTAATGCACAGAAATATACGGCGTTGAATGGCACGTAATGCATTGAATTATACAGTGTTAAACTTGCAGTAATGCACTGAAATATACTGTGTTAAACTTGTAGTAATGCACAGAAATATACTGCATTAAACTTCATGTAACGCACTGAAATATACAGCGTTAAGCTTGCAGTAACGCACACAGAAATATACTGCATTAAACGGCACGTAACGCATTGAAATATACTGCGTTAAACTTGCAGTAACACACTGAACTATACTGTGTTAAACAGAAGGTTACGCACTGAAATATACAGTGTTAAACTTGCAGTAACGCACTGAAATATACTGCTTTAAATGTGCACCAACGCACAGCAATATACTGCGTTAAACGGCACATAACACACTGAAATATACAGCGTAAACTTGCAGTAATGCACTGAACAATACTGCGTTAAGCAGAAGGTAATGCACTGAAATATACTGTGTTAAATGTGCACTAACGCATAGAAATGTATTGCATTAAACGGAAGGTTACGCACTGAAATATATGTCGTTAAACTTGCAGTAACGCACCGAAATATACGGCTTAAACTTGCAGTAACATACTTAAATATACTGCGTTAAACGTGCACTAACACACAAATATAAACTGCATAAAATGGCATGTAACACACTGAAATATATGGCGTTAAACTTGCAGTAATGCACTGAACTATACTGTGTTGAACAAAAGTTAACACACTGAAATATACGGGGTTAAACTTACAGTAACACACTGAAATATACTGTGTTAAACGTGCACTAACGCACAGAAATATACTGTGTTAAATGGTCACTATGCCCACACTGCCTGAACTATCATTAGAATCAAACTAAAGTGACAATAAAGTAAAAATGAACGGTCACTCACTACACTCACACTGACTGAACTATCACTAGATTCACACTAATGTAAAGTTGAATGGTGGTCACTACACTCACACTGACTGAACTGTCACCAGATTCACACTAATGTAAAGATGAATGCTGGTCACTACACTCAAACTGACTGAACTATCACTAGATTCACATTAATGCAAAGACGAATGGTGGTCACTACACTCACACTGACTGAACTATCACTAGATTCACGCTAATGTAAAGATGAATGGTGGTCATTACACTCACACTGACTGAACTATCACTAGATTCACACTAAAGTGATATTCTACACTGACAATAGAATCACAATAGCACACTATAGCACATTAACTGTCTAGTAGCACTGAACAGAGCCCTGTTCTATCTCTCTCCACACTTATATCACACTAAAAATGGCCGCTATTGAAAGAATACTTTTATAGTGCGGGGCGGGACTAAGAGCAATGAGCTATGATTGGATAGAGTCATCATGACAGCGTCCAATCATTGCTTCAGCCAATCAGGGATTCCAAAGCACTGTGTGGCGGCGCAGTGCATTGTGGTCATTCAGCAGGCTGAATAAACGGACGAACACCCCGGTAATTCGGGTATTCGTTGAATGAGCGAACAGCCAATGTTTGGGCTGAACTCATGCTCGGGCCGAACCGTTCACCCATAAAGTGAATCATTTTCACTTAGTTCACTATATGGACAACCTATGTATTTATACATGTTGATCATATCCCCCCTCAATCACATTTTCTCCTTGTTCAAGTATTTTATTAAAGATTGTTATAAAACTTTGAATAAAGTATATAAGAAGAGTTTTACACTGTTACCTGAATATAAACTTATTAAACGAAAATACATTACTAGTTGAATATGACATTTCCATTGTTAAAAGTTTTTCTTAACAATTAAATCATGGCTGGTTTCTGCAATAAATTAGTATTATTCTATCTAAGAGTCTACCCAATAGATAAAGAATTATGTAAAGCCATTAGTATATCTTGAGCTCTTTCCATAACTAAACATTATATTTAATTCACTGCTAATAAGGGTCTTAATATTAATTTATTATATGGTATGTCAATTAAAGAAATCACCTGTTTTAAAAAGAATTATGTACAGTATAATGGAAGAGAGGAAGGGTTTCACAACAAGAATATAAGAGAAAGCAAGTAAAAAAGGCAAAGGATAGGAGGTTCCAGAAGGTAGGTTACTTCCAGAGGGTAGTGCTATATCTACATATCAGAACATCATCTACCATAGTAAGAGTACTTGGTCTTCAAAGTCTGGTGGAAGGCAGTGTTTAATCAATCACCTTTTCTCAAGAGAGCATAAATTCCGTTTGACTAATCTTTCCTTATAGCTGAGCTCCTCCATGCCTCTTATCAGTTTAGTTGCCCTTCTCTGAACTTTTTCCAATTCTCCAATATCTTTTTTGTGAACTGGTGCCCAAAACCAAACTGTATATTAAAGATTTGGTCTTACTAATGGTTTGTACATGGGCAAATGTATGTGTCTCTTTCTGGAGTCTATACCTCTCTTAATATAAGAAAGTATTTTCCTAACTTTAGAAACTGCAGCTAGGCATTGCATGGTATTATTAGGTTTATGATTTACCAGAACGCCCAGATCTTTCTTCACCATTGACTCCACAGCTTTTTTTCCTCCTAGAATGTATGAAGCATACATTTACATTTATCAGCATTAAACCTCATTTGCCACATAGTTGCCCAATTAAATAGTGCATTGACATTGGCTTGTAAGTTGGAAATGGTACTTTTAATCTCAGACTTTACATCATTTATAAATATGTTAAAAAGTAAGGCTCCTGACATTGAACCTTGGGGTACGCTAACAAATAACCTTAGACCATTCAGACTATGAATCGTTACTCACTACTCTCTGAATATGGTCTTTAAGCCAGTTTTCTATCCATTTACAAACTGATCTTTCCATGCCTGTAGACTGTACCTTACACATTAGCCGTGTGTGGAGAATGCTTTTGCAAAATCCAAGTATTCTATATTCACAGCCACTCCTTTTTGTAGGTTTTGCTTACCTCCTCATAGAAAGAAATCAGATTTGTTTGACAACTTTGGTCTTTCGTAAATCTATGCTGGCTTTTTCTTAGAATATTATTTTCCAGCAAAACCTCTTCTATATGGTCACTCTTAAGTATCTATCCCACTATAAAAGTTAAACTAGCTGGAATTCAGTTACTAGGTATAGATTTTGATTTATTTATTACAGGTGCTTGTATAGTGTTGTCAATTTACCCAGTGGTTTACATATACATTGTACATTCACATCAGTCCCTACCCTCAATGAGCTTACAATCTAAGGTCCCTAACTAAAAGTTATACATACACATACTAGGGCCAATTTACCTACCAGCATGTCTTTGGCGTGTGGGAAGAAACCCATGCATACACAGGGAGATCATGCAAACTCCAGGCAGGTAGTGCCATAGTTGGGATTCAAACAGACAACCCTAGTGCTGCTATATGGACGTGCTAACCACTTAGCCACTGTGCTGTCCCTTTAAAAACATAGGCACCACATTGGCCTTACCAGTACAGCAATCCAGTGGTACCACACCAGTCATTAAAGCAGAATTTACCCTAAATGGGAAGCTCTGTTTTTAACAATCCTCCCCCTCCTCTAACAATATTGGAGGTTCATTTTTTGTGGGAAGTAGGTACCTAGTTTTAGCAGGTACCCACTCCCACTTCTGCTGGATTGCGCCTAGGTGATTCCACCAGAAGTTGTCTCCTTTTCCCTCCCTGCCTACAACCTCATAGGTCCCAAGATGCTGCGGGACTATTCACAAAGCGCAGCATGACTCGCACATGTGCATTGGGAAGCCAGCTGTGAAGCCACAAGGAGTCACAGCCAACTTCCCGCACTAGACATGCCTGGCAAAGAACTGGTTTGGACATTATTTAACTTTCAGGCCTCATGCACACAGGACGTTTTTTGATTGTTTTACATCAGCTGTTTTTAGCTGCAGACGTTTTTTTCTACAGTCAATAAACTCTCCATCATGTTATCCTATGTGTTCATGCACACATAGGCTGTTATCAACTGTTTTTAGCAGTGACGTTTTTGAGCTGTACAAAAACTCAAGACCAGTGGGTTCTGAGAGACGTTTTTCAGCTGTAAAAACGGTCAAATGCTCAAAAACACGCAATAACGCGTCTAAACGCAGATCCCCAAAGTTTTTGGACGTTTTAGATCAATTGAGGAAAAAAAAAACGTTACCCTTTAAAAACACAAAAAAAAACATGAAAAAACGCGCAAAAACACTGCTAAAATAACGCTAATAAAAGCTGAAAAAAATCACTGATAAGCTACTGACATTTTTAGGACTTTTTTTAACGTCCTGTGTGCATGAAGCCTCAAAGTCAAAGCTGCACAACTTGGTTTTATCTACAGAAGCCCTTTATCTGCATAGGCAGTTTTTTTGTAAACTTTTCAAGGCTGAGGGCTGCTTTTTAAGGTTTGGACTGGGAATATGGGAAAAATTTAAATCGTCTGTATATAGACATACTAAAAAATATATATATTATACCATGGACAATAAGTTTAAAGCGGTTGTATCCCCCTGTAAAAAAAGAAAACAAAAAAGGCGAAGGCATAATGAGCTACCACCGCATACTAGCTCATTATGAAATACTTATTTCAGAACGAAGCTCCCACAGGGCCGCCCGGTCCCAGAAGAGGGAGCTGCCATCTTCTCTCGGTGGATCCTTCCGGGTTTGCGGCTCCAGCGCTGTGAGTGTCTGGAGCCGCGAGACGTCACTCCCGCGCATGTGCGCAGGAGCCCGTATTTCCAGCAGACTTTCTGGCAAGGGACATCACTGCGCATGTGCCGCTGATGTCAGCGGCTGCATGCAAGTGGAATATCTCCTAAACCATAAAGGTTTAGGAGATATTCATTTTACCTACAGGTAAGCCTTATTATAGGCTTACCTGTAGGTAAAGATCACTTCTTAGGGGATACAACCTCTTTAAAAAGCTAAAAATTATACCTATGTGGCTCACATCCAAAGTTAATATAGCTATAAGTAATCAGAACAGAGCATTGAAAAAATATAAAAATAAAGGAATTGTGGGCAAATCTTTCCGCGATTCCAGAATCGTGGGAAAAGGTACATTTATCACGCAATGACTGGGGCAAAATTGCACCGTGATTGGGATGCCATTAGAAGTAATGGCATCGCAAACGCGTCCTGAATTTTGCCACGATTCTGGAATCGCAGGCAGAATTGCCTGCGATTCCGGAACGCCCAGGTGTGAATGGAGCCTTAAAAGTTACAAACAATTAACAGAGAATAATTGAAGACTGATTGTGGAGTTTTTGACAACTTAACAGCGGCTGCTGGTGCTCCATGTTGGGGAGCGAGCGAGCTCCGCGGGGGGAATCGAATGACCAGGGGGATGGCGGGTGGTTTATTTGCCACCCCCCCGGTCAGTCAGTTCCCCCCGTCACTCGTTCGTCCATCAGTCCACCATCCCCGCACTTACCCCCCCAACTAGGTCACGGGCAGCTACAGATCCTTCTTGCATCTCCTCCTCAGCGGCTTCACTAGCTTCCTGGCAGCTTCCCTTGCATCTCCTCCTCCTCCTTGGCGGCTTCCTCCTCAGCGGCTAATATGGTCGCTTCTCCTCTCCCTTCCTGATAGGCCAGGAGCAGAATCAGAAAGAATGAAAGAATATTAATTCGCCATTGTCACACAAGTGGGTGGGCTCAGGGCACAGTGGCCGCCCTTTTTGAAGCCAATTAGAGCCTCTAATCACGTGTTTCGAGAAAAAAAATAGCATGTAGATTAGGGGCCGGACGCATGGATTAGGGGGGCGGCACCCCTGCACCCCCTATGGTTAGGCCGCAACTGTAACTTAATATCTAGGTATCACAGTTACTCCTCGTGCATAGTGAGGTATCAGACTGTTTGTCTGCCAGTTTGGATTCCCTTGTTGACGATCGCATATTGGATATCAAGCACTCTCTGAACTCTGCCTGCCTTTTGTTTACAGATTGACCCTGGCTATTCTGAACCTTGCCTGGCTTGTACCTGGACTGTCCTTGAACCACTCTGCCTGTCTGCCAGCTGCAAGTACCTGTTTGTTGTGCTCAGTTTGCGTCTTCCCAGGCATGCTAGCCAGGCACTATAGCACTGTGTGTAAGTCCTGGGGGCAACCAAGTACCGGTAGGCCTGCTTGCTTTATGGGAAAGGGGGCTGCTATGGGTAAAGAACACAGAAGGCAGCTATAGTGCCTGACCACATGCGTTAGGGGTAAGCATGACAGTGGGTTGGCAGGATAGAGCTGACCCACCAGTGTTTGAGTTTTGCCTATTCAGAATGGCCTTGCATACAGGCATACCAGGGGCAATAAAAGCTATTGTATTGGTGTGCAGACACTTCTAAGAGCTTATAGATATCTTTATTTTTGGGTGAAAAAGGGACTTTAAGCGTATGCTTTATTGGTGGTGAAAAAGTAATGTTTAAAGTTTTAGATTTTGCCTTTTGATATTCTCTTGTTTGCTAATGACATACCGTATATACTCGCGTATAAGTCGACCCATGTATAAGCCGACCCCCCTACTTTTGACCACAAAATATGGGAAAACGTATTGACCCGCGTATAAGCCTAGGGTGTGAAATGCAGCAGCCAGAACACAGGGACAGGGTGCCAGAACACAGGGACAGGGAGCCAGAACACAGGGACAGGGTGCCAGAACACAGGGACAGGGTGCCAGAACACAGGGACAGGGAGCCAGAACACAGGGACAGGGTGCCAGAACACAGGGACAGGGAGCCAGAACACAGGGACAGGGTGCCAGAACACAGGGACAGGGAGCCAGAACACAGGGACAGGGAGCCAGAA
>BLSH010147554.1:124896-136678 GCA_018402905.1 Glandirana rugosa
GACTATCCCCGTGAGTACCCCGACGTGACTATCCCCGTGAGTACCCCGACGTGACTATCCCCGTGAGTACTCTGACGGGACTATCCCCGTGAGTACCGCAGTCTCATGAGTGCCCCTATCAGTGCAGCCCCATGAGTGCCCCTATCAGTGCAGCCCCATGAGTGCCCCTATCAGTGCAGCCCCATGAGTGCCCCTATCAGTGCAGCCCCATGAGTGCCCCTATCAGTCCAGCCTCATGAGTGCCCCTATCAGTGCAGCCTCCTGAGTGCCCCTATCATTGCAGCCTCCTGAGTGCCCCTATCAGTGCAGCCTCCTGAGTGCCCCCATCAGTGCAGCCTCCTGAGTGCCCCCATCAGTGCAGCCTCATCAGTGTGCCTATCAGTGCAGCCTTCATCAGTGCCCCTATCAGTTCCCCAATCAGTGTCCTTATCAGTGCAGCCTCATCAGTGTCCCTATCAGTGCAGCCTCCATCAGTGCCCCTATCAGTGCCCCCATCAGTGGCCCTATTAGTGCAGCCTCATCAGTGGCCCTATAAGTGCAGCCTCACCAGTGGCCCTATCAGTGCAACCTCATCCCTGCACATTAGTGAAGAATTACTTATTTGCAAAATGTTATAACCGAAATTAAGAAAAGTGTATTTTTTTTCAAAAATTTTGGTCTTTTTTTTCACGTATTTAGCAAAAAGTAAAAACCACAATAGTGATCAAATACCACCAGAAGAAAGCTTTCTCTGTCTCAAAAAAATGATAAAGATTTCCATATGGGTACAGTTTTGCATGACCACGCAATTGCCTTTCAAAGTATGACAGCGCTGAAAATTGGCCTGGGTGGGAAGGGGGTGAAAGTAACCAGTAGGCAAAAGGTTAAAAAAAAAGCTGGATCCTAATTTGTTTAGCTGGCTCCTAAATTCAAACAAATTTGTCAAGCCCTGCTTTAACATTTTTTTACAGTGCTTTAATATGCTTTACTTCATATTTTGTCTTAAAGACGGCCATTATGAATGAGCTGCTAACACACCACGATGGATCAAGAAACACACACTCTTTTTTAGCAATGTGGCACACCACAATATGTGTGTTGTAGTACATTGTGGTGTACTGCATTATGCGTTCCACTTTAAAGTACGTTAGTATGCCATTCAAGATGAATTGCACCTCAAGACACTGCTCCATAGAGCAAGTGTGTTGCTGTATATTGTGCAAGCATGTGTTTTAGTGGGCATCTACACATCACACAAATGCAAATGGGCCATTAACGCATTTACTTGTGTTTTGCTGCAATTGTGGAGACACATTTTGATACTGTCTGAATGAGTTCAGTTCCAATCCAACTCAGTTTAACATCTAACATAGGAATGGCATTCAATCATGGATTGAATGTCCTATGTAATCCGCATCCATTCTGTTTTGGACGAGCTTGATCTCAGAGTTTTAAGGGCCCCTAAGTGCATTAAAGAGAATGTCATACTCCCAATATTTAAGGTAGATCCTCACTTCTCTGTAGAGGTGAGACAAGAATAGCAAAGGTAGGCTTCAGTAACATCCCACTTATACTAAAGTGTTCACAAGGCAAGTAGTCACATACTCTTGTTTAAAGCTCCAGAAGGGGCAGGTAGAACACTGCAGCTAATGGGGTGGGGAGGGACTTTTTAACCTCTCTATGCGTCCTCTCCCTTAATAGGGTGATGAAGCAGTACCTCAGTAAAGGGCTCTTATAGGGTAGGATATGCAATACAAAATCATTACAGTCAATTATATGCAATAGTTATGCTACTGTATTGATACAGAAAACTGTACAACATTCATGCAATGCAAGAAACATAGGTCCAAACTTTATTTTACATTTTTTCAGCAATATATCACTATGTAACAGTCAAAAAATATATTTCTTCTAAAAATAAAAACCCTTTGTATTTTGCTTACATGCACAAAATATATGCAGAAGATTTTCAGTAGAGCTAACTTTGTTGTAATCAGATTTGTTACTTTCAATTGGATCTAAGGCTGTCTGAATATGTTTTTGCAATTTTTATGGCCTGAAACTGGGGTTATTGTAAAGCTGCAGAACAGATTTTAAAAAAGTAAATAGATTGTATAATTTAATAATATAATGTCATCAGTGTAAAGAGCCTTGAAAATGTATTCTGGTAAACAAGAAGTTGTATTATTAGATTTTTACAACCCTAATTCCAAAAAGGTTGGGACGCTGTGCAAAATCTACAGAATATAATGAATTGCAAATCTCATAAATCTATATGTTATTCACAACAGAAAATAGAAAACATATCAAATGTTTAAACTAAATCTAACATTTTAAGAAAAAAATAAGGTAACTTTACAATTGATGGCAGCTACACGTTGAAAAAAAAAATGGGACAGGGCAACAAAAAGCTGGCAAAATAGGCGGTAATAACAAGGAAGAGCTGAAAGAATATTTTGCAAATAATTAGGTTAGTTGCCAACAGAACAGTAACATGAATGAGTATATAAAGAGCATCTTAGAGAGTCTGCGTGTCTCAGACTTAAACAAGGGCGGAAGTTTACCAATATATGAAAAGCTGCATCTAAAAATTTTCGAACAATTTCAGAATAATGTTCCTCAATGTAAAATTGCAAAGACTTTAAAAATATCATCATCCTCAGTACATAATATCATTAAAAAGATTCTGAGAAATCTCTGTGTGCAAGGGGCAAGTCTTAAACACAATATTATATGCCCATGATCTTAGGGCCCTCAGATAGCATTGCATTAAAAACAGGCATGATACTGTGATGGACCTTACTGCATGGACTCAGGAATACTACCATCAATGTTGAAAGATACTGTATATCCAGGTTTTAGAGCAGCATTTGCTCTCATCCAGACTGTATCCTTTTTCAGGGAAGGTATTGCATATTTCAGAAGAACAATGCTAAACCGGATACTGCATCTATGACAACAGCATGGCTTCATAGTAGAAGAGTCCTGCTGCAAAACTGGCCTGCCTGCAGTCCAGACCTTTCACCAATTGAAAGCATTAAGCTCATCTTGAAAATACAACAAAGAAGATCCAGGACTGTTGAGCGGTTAAAATCCTACATAAGCCAAGAATGGGACAACCTTCCTCTCCCAAAACTCCAGCAATTGGTCTCCTCAGTTCCCAGAAGTTTACAGAGTGTTGTTAAAAGAAGAGGGGGTACTACATCATGGTAAACACGGCTGTGTCACAACTTTTTCAAAATGTGTTGCTGCCATCAATTTCAAAATTATCTTTTTTTCTTAAAACCTAATTTGCCACATAGCTGACCAATTAAATAGTGCCTTGAGGTCAGCTTGTAAGTTTGAGACATCCTGTAAGGCGATGATTCCACTGCATTGGTGTTATCTGCAAAGACTGAAATAATATGTTTAATCCCAAACCCTATATAACTTTTAAATATGTTAAAAAGTAAAGGTCCCAACACAGAGCCTTGGGGTACACCACTAATAACCTTAGACCATTCAGAGTATTAATCGTTAACCACTACTCTCTGAATACAGTCTTTAGCCAGTTTTCTATCCATTTACAAACTGGATTTTCTAAGCCTACAAACTTTAATTTACAGATTAGCCATGTGTGGAGAACTGTATCAAACGCTTTGTCAAAATCTAAGCATACTACATCCACAACCACTCTTGCTTAGTTTTTGCTTACTTCTTCATAACAATATATTGTATTTGTTTGACAACTTCAGTCTTTCATGAATCCATGCTGACTATTGCTTAAAATACTATCTTCTAACAAAAACTCTTTTATATGATCTTTAATAAAACTTTCAAGTATCTTCCCGATTATTTAAGTTAAACTAACGGGTCTGTAGTTACTTGATAGAGACTTTGATCCCTTTTTAAGTAAAGGTACTACATTAGCCTTATGCCAATCCAGTGGTACCATGCCAGTCATTAAAGAGTTTCTAAAAATTAGAAACAATGGCTGAGATATAACAGAGTTCAGCTTTTTGAGAATCCTTGGGTGTAAGTCACCTGGTCCAGGCGCTTTATTCACCTTTATTTTGTCTAAATGTTTCTGGACCATGTCAATTTCGAGCCATTGTGTATCATGTCAATATTATCCCTAATAAGAGCCTCCCCATTTTCCTTTGTATACACAGAGCTGAAGAAGGCATTTAATAAATTAGCCTTCTCTATGTCCTCAGTAACCAACTCAAAATTATCTAAATGGTCTACGTGCTCAAACTTGGCCTTGGCTCTTAATATATTTGAAGAATTTTTGGGGGTTTGTGCTACTCTCTTTTGCAGCCTGTCATTCATTTTCAGTTTTTGCAGCCTTTGTTTCCTTTTTACATATTCTGTTCTATTCTCTGTAACTTTTCATCGATGATAGTGTTCATTTTTATATTTTTTAAAAGATCTTTTTTTATTTCTTATTTTATTTTTAGCCTTTTAAACTTATTGCCCATGGGAATATATTTCCATCCTTTTACTCTTCCTCCAGTGCCATTACTCCAGTCAATGTCAGGGTAGTTAAACTCCCCTATTATTATCATTGTCCCAGCCCTTGAAGCCCTTTCTATCTGGGTGGTCTATAACAAACTCCAAAAATTAACTTTGAAATATGAACACCTATATACAGTTACACCCACAATGCTTCAGCACCATCACACTCTCCATCAATAAGGTCCTCTTTCACACTCGCTTTGACATCACTGTTCACGTAGAGACAGACACAACCACCTTTACATTTTACCCTGTCTCTCCAAAAGAGAGCATAGCCAGTAAGGATGGGTGAATGGTTCGGCCCGAGCATAAGTTTGGGCCGAACTTCTGTTGTTCGCCTGTTCGGCGGACAGCCGAACAAACGAGACGGACACCCGAACAAACTGCCATTTGTTCGCCCCCCCCGAAAGACCTACAACATTATGGGCCGACTTCGCCGCCACAGAGCACCCCATAATGCATAACGCACAGATGGTGTGCACAGCTCCTCCCTGTTGGGAGGGCTCCCGCCGTCTACCCGTTGTTTTTTATGACAGTTTATTTATATGGTAGGGTGAGGCCACCCGGTAACATAAGCGGGTGATCCTACCCCTTCTGACGTCATATGACGTCAGAGGGGACGGGTCACATGCTTACATCACCGGGTGGCCCCGCCCTTCACTATAAATAAACTGTCACAACAAACAGAGCTCAGTCGGTGGGAGCCCTCCCATGGAGGAGGAGCTGTTGCAGCTTTTTTTTTCGGGTCCGTCGCTTGCCGTGATTGACGATGGATTACAACGGGGGACACTTTTTTTTTTCTTTTTTTAAGAAGGACTTGTCCCTAATTATTCACTTTTTGGTGAATTGGTAGGGGTACGATTTAACCGCTACTAATTCACATAGGGGGTGTCGGGATCTGGGGGCCTCCTTATTAAAGGGGGCTTCCAGATTCTGATAAGCCCATCGCCTGCAGACCCCCACAACAAAAGCCCAGGGTTGTGGGGAAGCGGCTCTTGTCCCCATCATCAAGGTGCTTTGGGGTGGGGGGCACAGAGCCCCTCCTGCCCCAAAGCACCCATACTCCCCATGTTGAGGGCATGTAGCCTGGTATGGTTCAGGAGGGGGGCGCCCTTCGGGTCTGGTTTGGATTTTAGGGGGGACCTCAAGTCAAATTTTTACCAAACTTGTAGAGGGCCCCCTGGACAACAACTGGTCCAAGTTTGGGACCCCCAGCACCAATGGTTCGGCCGTACCGGGTCCCCAAAATGACCGGTCATTGACCAGCAAATGTCGGGTGAATTTCGGACTTAAGATTGGAGTCTTTGGGAGGGGGAAACCTGGTTTGGGGACACCATTCTCCCTAACCATAGCCAATAAAAAATACCAAACTTGGGTCACATAGAGAAGGCCCCCTGGATGAAAACTGGTCCAAGTTTGGGACCTCCAGCACCTATGGTTCGACCGTACCCAGTCCCCAGTGACCAGTCATTGACCGGCAATTGTCAGGTGAATCTCGGATTTAACATTTGAGTCTATGGGAGGGGGGCACCGTTCTCCCGAACCATAGGCAATAACAATACCAAACGTGGGTCACATGGAGCGAGCCCCCTGGAACACAACTGGTCCAGGTTTGGGACCTACAGCACCTATGGTTCGGTGTGAGGTCTTATTGCAAACATCGGGTGAGGCTGTGCTGCCTGTGCACTGTTTTTTTTAACCCCTTGGATCCCACACTAGCATGCATTGCACACTTCACTTCAATGGGTCATGCTTGGCAGGCTACACCTGGTAAGTGTGACAAGGTGTATAATTCCTACAGTGGCTGCAACATGTGTACACCCCTGGCCAGTGGGCGGATGTGGTGGGATGGCCAGTGGGGAATGTTGGTGGTCAGATGGGGGGGCAGGTTTAAAGCTGTGTAACGGGTCCCAAAATTTCTGATGGCTGCCCTGCATTACAGCTGCGATTTTAAATGATAATTTTTCCTATGGAAATGTCATTTTGCTCTGGCTATGCTCTACACATCACAGAGATGCGCCCTTTTACAGGTAGACTAAAGAAACCCCCCAGGCACATTATTTAAAGGAATTTTTTTTTTCACTTTAAGCATTATTAAGATTACTATACAGGACCACAACCATTTGGTTGAGGTGATCATGATGATAAATTATTCTATCAGTCCTTGATATGTTTTCTATTGTGAATAAAATATGGGTTTATGAGATTTGCAAATCATTGTGCCCCAACTTTTATGGAATTGGGGTTGTATTAGGTCGAAACCTAAGGTGTTTTTTTAAAATAAATATCACCTTTAAATATTCCACTATGTTTTTTATTAAACCTTTTATACAAATGCACTTTATATAGTTGTTGTTTTTAGCTAAAAAATGAAGAAAAAAAAAGCATCAGATGTGTTGCTAGATATCATTTATACATAATATTAATTACATTTTTTTAAGTGAACTGGTGATAAAGAGTTGAAGCTGAGCTGATGATTGTAAGTGGCACTGAAGAATACTTTTACTCTAAACCTGGAACCCTCAATTTAAATTGGAACTTTAGTAAGAAAATTAAGTCCTGATAGATCACTTCATTCTGGATCCTATTGCAGGTATAGCTATGTAAAACACTAAAAACAAGTGCCTATACTGTTTAAAATCCACCAATGCATGATCTCGTCCTGCTCTGCACATCCTCAGTTGCTCTCTGTTCTTGGCACTGTGCCTAAAATCAGAGCCATTAGAGGCCAATCTTCTGACAGCCTAAAGATTTACTGCTGCAGCAAAATGGCAGTCTACGGTACAAAGAAACAGGAGCAATGAAGGTTCACAGCACACACTAATTTTGGTAGCATACTTATTAATGTGGAATATATGTTCATTGCTAAAGAAAATTATTTTATTTCAAGTTGCTATGGATACAGTTACACTTAAAACTGAATGATCTATACACTTAAATGTTCTGATTCAGGGGTCATGTGGGCCAAGCTTCATGTAAAAAAAAAACTGCCCTGCATGCAATATTTCTAATCTGAAGCTGCTGTCATCTGCACCTTGCTTCTCTATGCAGTAACATTCAGGCCAGACTGATTTCACCAAAAATATAAATTTTAAAGTATCCTACAAGCCAAAAAAAAAAAATCAAGGGAGATCATCTCCAACACAGGTACACCATTCCATGTCTGGACAGAATGCTGTAAATAAGATTGATGCTATTTGTGTGAGAGCAGCAATCTCTCTGTAGCAGGCTGACATGCCCCCAACTGAGTAACAGCAAGTGGCAGCATAACAGTAGCCATAGCAGATCATGTGGCTGCTATGGGGCCTGGGAGTGGAAGGGGGCTCCATTAAGAGGGCTCTTGAGGCAAATGAAACAAAAAAAAAAAAAAAAACTATGTGTGTAGTTAACACAAATCCACATCTGTATCCTTAAGGATTGCACAGGTTGTTGTTAACACTGACCCTGTAGCCAATGTGTATTTCCAGTCAAGAGTTGCTGCCAACAGATCTAGAGACAGAATCATTATTGCTAGTCACACATCCCCTTGACAGTATATACAGTAAGTAGAATTTGTTTAGCTGTCTAAGCAGTGTATATTTATTGCCCTCAGAGCTTCTGGTCATCTTGGACAGCACTGAAATTAACCCTGCATTTCTAACATAGTCTTCCTCACGCTGCAAAATTCCCAGAATATCTGCTAAGCTAAAAACTGACAGCTATTTTTAGTTCTGAAAAGCAAAATCCACAGTTTGAAGAAGTTTGTATTGGGGTTATGGAGTAATTTTGTGCATGGATACTAACAATTACTATTATTATTATCATATAATAATAATAATTATTATTATTATTGTCATAATGTATAATATTGCTACATTTGATATTTTTGCTACTACACCTCTTCGTTTTTTTTAACCTACTACTAGACAACTTCTTTCAGCAGTTACTTTCTGTGGTGGTGGAAGGGCTGGGTGGGTTTACAATTAACACTGAGATCCTGAGATCTGAGATGCTGGAAAAGACTTGGAAGCTACTAAGGACAGAGTGGTAGCTAGAAAAATAAGGTTTATGCACACAGGATGTTTTGTGACTGTTTTACAGCAGCTGTTTTTAGCTGCAGACATTTTTTTTACAGTCAATAAACTCTCTGTCATGTTATCCTATGTGTTCATGCACACATAGGCTGTTAGTAACTGATTTTACCAGTGACATTTTTGAGCTGTGAAAAAAACCCAGGACCAGAGGGTTCTGAGAGACGTTTTTCAGCTGTAAAAACGTTCAAACGCTCAAAAACACGCAAAAACATGGCTAAACGTTGATCCCCAATGTTTTTGGATGTTTTAGCTCGATTGAGAAAAAAAAAGTTGGGGATTGACGTATGGCCGCGTTGTTGAGCGTTTGTAGGCTTTTACAGCTGAAAAGCGTCTCTCAGAACCCTCTGGTCTTGGGTTTTTTTTACAGCTCATAAACGTCACTGCTAAAAACAGTTGATAACAGCCTATGTGTACATGAACACATAGGATAACATGATGGAGGCTTTATTGACTGTAGAAAAAACTTCTGCAGCTAAAAACAGCTGCTGTAAAACAGTCAAAAAACTGTCCTGTGTGCATGAGGCCTTAAAGGTAAAATCCCTGCACTAGTGCCCCCACTTCCTTGACAATTTCTGTCCAAAGCTCTGATCCCTAGTATTTTATTAACTATGCTGTTATCTCTCCTGCTACTTGCCCTTGATTTAGACATATTTTAAGTTAGGATCAAGAACAGTAGGGAGGTCATCGGGAGACCTGATCAAAATTTTGCTTTGGGGCCCTGTGATCTGCAGTTACACCTCTGGTAACAGCATGGTAACAGCTAGTCCTTTCCAATCAACAGAGAGTGTGAATGCTGCTGATTGCAGAGCTATAGATCTGACTCAGCAGGGAACTGCTTCCACATAGACAGCAGCAGCACTCACAGTTTAATCTGAAAAAGTGGGCAGGGCAGGAAGGACAGGTAAGTGAATAAAGGTGAGATAGTAATTATATATAATAGTGAAAAAGAAGAATGCATAGTAATAAATATGTTTTATATTGAAAGGATTACAATTGCAAAATGTGTATTTTATTATAGCAAAGCCTAGTTCCCCACTTCTACAACTGTTGGTCTTCTTTTAAGGAGATGCATTCAATATCTCTGTACTAGAAGGTCACCAAGGTGTCATGGAACATGCCTTTAGCAGCAATAGTCAGATAAAGAAAAAAAAAGTCAGATGGACAAAAATAAAGAAAATGTTTAACTTAATAACATTTGAACTTTGGCCTGTTGTAAAGGAATATACATTCTCTAACTATGCTACAGGTATATTTTTACAGTCTGTGATAGTCTTGATAACAAGTAGTATGAAAATAATTAATGTTTGCAAGCAAAAAAAAAAAAACTTCAGGGAAAATAATACATAAGTAAAGAGTACTGTTCCTAAGGTGATGATTCCTTCATAATTTAAGGATTAGTATGTCCAATCTGCAGAAAGACTGTTAAACTACAGATCTGATGATCAGAAAGCTTTATTGTCATAGGGTCTGCTTTTACAGTTCAGTCTTTGGAGATGCTGCTGAGGCACTGGTTCCTTCGGCACCACCTGATGCTTCTGCTATGAAGTTCAGTGATGCTGAATTTATACAGTATCTTTTTCCAGTTGGACGGGGTCCATCCTCGAATACATGACCAAGATGGGCACCGCACTACAAAAGAACAAAACATATCGGAATGTTGTTAAATATAGCACATTGCCTGATAATACAATAAATTATAGTGCTAAAAAGGCACCTGTAATGTTTTAACATTTATTAACCCCTTCCTGCCACCGCCTCTCGGTCCTTTAAGAACTTCTACATGTCAGGAGGCGGAGGTGGGCGTTTGGGTCATGTGATCGCTGTGTTTGGCTGACACAGCAGTCACATGATTGGGATGCATAGGGAGCTTTCTGGTCCCCACCAGTGACTGTGCTGGGAGCGCGCATGTGGTTACATAGGGCTGCATATATGTGGCCTCTCTGCGTTAAAGCCCACCCACCGAGAGGCCGCATATATACGTACGACTGGCAGGAAGAGTTTAAAGGTTTACTGCATTTTGGAAGAATGATATGAAACCTGTGCACTTGTACCAACTAAACCCTATATCAATAAGCATATATGTAAAACAGAGAATCAAATGCGCATGGTGTACCACAGCACTATTTACGGTATATACTGATACAGGAATATTAAAGGGGTTGTAAACCTTCCCAGTTTTTCACCTTAATGCATTCTATGCATTAAAGCGGTAGTAAATCCCCTAAGCTGTTTTTACCTACAGGTAAGCCTATAATAAGGCTTACCTGTAGGTAAAATGAGTATCTCCTAAACCTACACAGTTTAGGAGATATTCGCCCTGCATGTCAGCAGCGCATGCGCTCTGATGTTCCAGAGGAGGTTGCCGGAAAATCAAAGCTGGCTGCCGGAACGAGGAGCTCCTGTGCGCGCACGCAGAAGTGACGTCACGCGGCTCCGGCCACTCACAACGCTAGAGCCACGTACCCAGAAGAGAGAAGAGGACCATCATGTCAGCGTCCTCAGCGCTGACCAACTGGGGCATCGGGGGCCTTGTTCTAAGGTAAGTACTTCATAATGTGTTAGTATGCAATGCATACTAACACATTATGCTATTGTCTTGCAGGCTATTTTTTCCCCCTTTCTTGCGGGATTACTACCGCTTTAAGGTAAAAAACCTTTTCTTTCGCAACTGCTCCCCAGAGCCCCCGTTTACTTACCTGAGCCCTATCGTTCCCACGCCAGGGACGAGCCTAGCAGCTCCAGCTGTGGGCTCCGGTCCTCATTGGATAGATTGATAGTAGGGAAGCCATTGGCTCCCGCTGCTGTCAATTAACCACTTCAGCCCCGGAAGGATTTCCAGCTTTAGGACCGGAGCACTTTTTGCGATTCGGCGCTGCGTCGCTTTAACTGACAATTGCGCGGTCGTGCGACGTTGTACCCAAACGAAATTTGCGTCCTTTTTTTCCCACAAACAGAGCTTTCTTTTGGTGGTATTTGATCACCTCTGCGTCATTTCTGATCGCCGCTATAAACAAAAGAAGAGCGACAATTTTGCAAAAAAAACCAAATTTCTTACTTTTTGCTAAAATACAAATCCAAAAAAAAAAATAAAAAAACATTTTTTTCACCGTTTTTGGCCGATTTATATTCTTCCTCATATTTGCGATAAAAAAAATCGCAATCGGCGTTTATTGATTGGTTTGCGCAAAAGTGGTCGCATTTACGGATGATGAGAATTCATTTTTGGGGTTTTT
>BLSH010147574.1:18577-36005 GCA_018402905.1 Glandirana rugosa
GAACCAAGACAAGGACACACGACACACTTCCCCCACACAGGGAAGGGAGGTAAGTCGAGAGGAGTAGATCTAGACGTCACACATTAAAGTCGAGAGGAGGGGAAAAAGAGTACTGACGAGTCTGTTCGAAATATTTAACACCTGAAACTTGTCTACATCTCTTATATTCTGACGGCTATTTGTCCATGTAGAATACATCCTCCTAAATAAATTAGAATCACATAGAGGACTCCGGTCAGTGAAGTAATCCATAACATTCCCCCAATCGAGCCGTCGCCCACACATTTTCACCTGAAACTGCTGTCTTGCTGTGCCTAAAATTGTGTAGTGAACCCTTCCAGGGGGTCAAACACACCCGCTGCCGAGCTAACCCCCTTACAATACCTAATGAAGTGACTGGCCTCAGGAGATACACTAAGATTAAATAAATCCTCCTACATAAGATGTACCTGTTTATCGGCAGTCTTATATTCTCTACATCTGTTCAAAGTCCACAATTTATAAAGCTTGTCTGAGCAGTCATGAGAAAAAGGGGAGGAGAGCTGAAATTACACACTGCAGATCTAGATGAGGAGAGCTGAATGGAGGGAAGGGACACACCCCCTTCACACAGCACACAGGAACAGAACCAAGGCTGTCAATTAGCTGGAGCTCCCTCCTGTGTCACCAGTTTTCTCTTGGTGTCAGGAAAATTTGTCTGAAGTGACTCATGTTGATAGAGGAATGAAGCAGCAGACAGAAATGACACTTACTGCTCTGGATTGAGACAAGTATACTCTACAGAGGGATACACTTTGTCCATATTTCATGTCTGAGGAATACAACCACTTAAAATTGGGCAAAAATTTGAGCCGTGGGTGGCCCTGACGACACCACCCAGCTTAACAAATCTCGATTGTAAAATTTAAGGAACCGGGTGGATAAAAGTTGGCCAAACAGGGACTGCAGCCAATCAAGCCGCAATCGGTGTTCAGATACTTTGACTGTTGCAGGTGCCAAACAAAAAGTCGGCAGCAGATGAGGTAATATCAGGAATTCTCTTGCCAGAGTTCAGCCCAAAATCAGGCCAATAACAGCGGCCCTTTACCATGTGATCAGCAGTCAGCCAATGACAGCTGATCACGGAAGTAAACAGAAGCCGATCACTCCCCCCCCCCCCCCCAAAAAGAAAGCCATTAAGCGGCTTCTGTTACAGGGACATCGGTCCCCACATTGCCGACCAGTGCTGCTAATCAGTGCCCACTAATGCTGCTGATCAGTGCCTACAAGTGCCACCTTTTAGTGCTGCCTCTCATTGCCACCTTCCAGTGCTGTCAATCAGTTCCCATCAGTGCAGGGTTGAGCACATATTTATGCCTAGAGTGTTTGGTAAATCAGATTTACTTACCTGATCCTCCTTCATGCTGCAGCAGCCTCTTCTCCCCCCAAGCTCTGGCAGTGTAAGGTCCTTTGATGAAACAAACAGAACTGTGATCCCACTCGGAAATCAGACTCTTTGTGCAACTAAGGAGACTGGGCCTGAGCAGCTGAACAGCACTGGACAAAGTGAAGGCAGTGATGTAATAAAGACCTGATGCAGGGCACCTCACCCTGCACTGGATGTGAGGATGCCAATGGGCCAATCCACCACCAGAGCATAAGAGAGCACCGTCTGCCAGGGGAGTGAAGGATCGGGTAAGTAACAGTACTTCTTGCTGCCCCCCAGACAGAAAATGAGCAGTTAACCCTTGCAGAACAGATGCAGCCCCACTGCAAGGGAGAACTTTTACGGTTCCCGGAGTTGGGTTTCAATTCTCACTTGGCACAAACGTATGTCGGCTTTTAGGCAACTCTTTAGTGATGTAATATATAGGAGTGCCAGTGACAAGGAGAGCAGGAGGTGTTCCCAGGATTTAAAAAAAAAAAAAAAAAAAAAGTGTGAAAAGCAATGCAAACAGTACGAAGAAGACAGGTGAATAGGTAGAAACCACACATCTCTGGTCACAATGAAAAATTCCATACGAGGAACAGTCGTTCGATTTTTGTATAGTGTGTACACAACTTTCGACATCAGATTCACACTTTTCAAACTAAACTTTCTGAAGGGACAAACGCCAAAATTTTTCTCGTATGTGAACAGAACAAACAGTTTTCGTTTAATGTGTGCAGTTTTCAGACAAGGGAGAAAAAAAAATAAATAAAATCGGACTGCACGTGATCAGACACAATAATAAACAGTTGTCTATGCTACAACGTTTCTACATCATTTTTGTACAGTTAGCACCATCCCAGCTGTGAAACATTGAGGAACGCCAGACAATCGTTTGCCCGAATTTCTTATAGTGTACACCAAGTTTAACCACTTCAGCCCCAGAAGGATTTACCCCCTTCCTGACCAGAGCACTTTTTGCGTTTCGGCACTGCGTCGCTTTAACTGACAATTGCGCAGTCATGCGACGTTGTACCCAAACAAAATTGACATCCTTTTTTTCTCACAAATAGAGCTTTCTTTCGGTGGTATTTAATCACCTCTGTGGTTTTTAATTTTTTGCGCTATATAAAAAAAATATAAAATAAAAATAAAAAAAGAAGGAGTGACAATTTTGAAACAATATTTAAATTTTTGTCTATAATACATATCCAAAAAAAATATAAAAGAACAAATGTATTCATCAGTTTAGGCCAAAATGTACTCTACATATTTTTGGTAAATAAAAATCACAAAAAGTGTTTATTGATTGGTTTGCGAAAAAGTTATCGCGTCTACAAACTATGAGACTTGATTTATGGCATTTTTATTTTTATTCACTGGTAATGGCGACGATCTGCAATTTTTATCAGGACTGCGATATCGCGGCAGACAGATCTGACACTTTTGACACTTTTTTTGGGACCACTGACATTTATACAGCGATCAGAGCTAAAAATAGCCACTGATTACTGTATAAATGTCACTGGCAGGGTAGGGTGTGATCAATGGGTTAACTGTGTTCCCTCAGCGTGTTCTAACTGTATGGGAGCTGGGCTGGCAGGGACATGATCCTGAAGACCGGGATCAGTAGATTACAGTCATGTCCCCTGACAGAACGGGAAACCGCTGTGTTTACGCTGGACATAGAGTTCACCCGTTCACACTCATGCAGCGTGCGCGCGCAAGCCGCCGCGCGCCCCCCTGCAGCTGCGTGAATCGCTGTTTATAGACGGCGATTTGCGCAGTGGAGGCACATTGCCTCCGTTTATCTGCGCAAGGTGGTCGGCAAGTGGTTAAAAGTAAAAGTATGAGAACTTTTTTCTTTTGTTTTTAAGAATTATACTTACCTAGGTGGATGTAGCATCGGTCTGATGCTGCATCTGTCCCCTGCCAGCTTGGAGGCTGAGAACCGAGCGATCACACACCACTGATCGATCGTTTCTCAGTGAGCAGAGAGCTGCTGACTGTCAATCACCGGCTCTCTGCTCTACCCCCAACCCCCCCTCCCCCCCCCCCCCCACTGGAGCACTAGGCTGGGGAGAGGGTGGGAGCGGCTGGCCTTAACACCAAACAATATGTCTGGAGGAAATACAATACAGCTCACCATCCAAATAACACCATTCCTACAGAAAAGCATGGAGGTGGTAATATCCTGCTGTGGGGAGGTTTCTCCTCGCTTTCCCTGGGGGAAGCCATGCAGGCGCGCTCCCGAGTCCTGTTGCTGCATCCATCGACAAAGACAGCAGGACTCGGTCCCGCCCCCCCGGGTCCCATGTCACTGGGCTTGATTGACAGCAGCAGGAGCCACTGCTATCGATCTAGCCAATGAGGACCGGAGCCCGCGGCTGGAGCTGCTAGGCTCTTCGCAGTATGGGAACGATCGGGCTCAGGTAAGAAAAACGGGGGGTCTGGGGGGCTGCTGTAGTAGAAAAGGTTTTTCACCTTAATGTATAGAATGCATTAAGGTGATAAACAGCGAGGGTTTACAACCCCTTTCAGGTGCCAATAATGGCCAACAATAAATTCCTATTGATTTTAAATTGATGATATTAAATTAAAAATTGAAAAGAATACAATTAAATATAAAAATATAAATATTTTTTAAAAACGGTCATTTTTGGTTTCCGGCTAAGTGCATCGTGAATTTTTGGATTTGGCACCAAAATTTTCAATCGGTGCACCGCTAATAGAATTATTCAGAAAACACTCCATGGACACCACAGGCTCTCAGGATTTCATAAATTACAAGGAAGATGCAGACACGGTGTGGAGTATTTGCGGCAAGGTCCTGCGCTGTCCATAAAGCCGTATTCGCACGCCGGTAATAAACTTCTCAGTGCAATGTGAACGGTCCACTTCTAGTTCAGAGAAGAAATTCACCCAAAAGGTTTCAAACTCAGCTGAGCAGAACTGGATTTTCAGGACCAGTTCTGCAATGGAACAACACTAGAAACAGGAATGCACAAGCATGGCAAACAATGACATGTGATTAATGCACAGAAATATTCATATCAGCCCCGGGGGAGTAATAGGACTTCATCCTAGGTTACATTTCCTTCATTTGTTTCCTGCCTGCAATGTTCACTTTCATGACTAACCAATAAGCTTGCATCCTACAAAGCTTGGAGGAAATGACTCAACTCCAGGAAGACATGAAAGTCTTGTGAACAAAACAAAGCAATCCCAATGCTGCTGGCAGGAATATTACAGATCTCTGAGCCCCTGTGTGCAAACAAGACACTACTAGTCCCAGCAACCCAACCACAACATTCCCAGAGTCTGACTCCGGTGACAGGAGATCGGCAAACATCTCATGGTGGGAAAGGTGATTTCTCAGCAATGTAAAAGATTTCGTTTTTTAGATCAAGCAATTCCCTTCAATGTAAAATGAATCCTATACAGCCACTCCATCAGATTTACAGGTGGTGTCCCCACACCTTTCCCGAACTCTGCCGCCTGATCGTGGAACCCCATAAGGATGCAACCGGTGGCATCCACTTCCAGAGACACCATGGGGTTGATTTACTAAAACTGGAGAGTGCAAAATCTGGGGCAGCTGTGCACAGAAACCAATCAGCTTCCAGATTTTATGGTCAAGGCTTAAGGGCTCTTTCCCACGGGTGAAACACCCAGCAGACTCAGCTTTGCTCAGCAGAGGATCGATCCACTGATCCCCGCTGAGCAGGCGGGTGACAGGTCCATCTCCACTCACTGTGCAGAGACGGACCTGTGAGAGCCCCGCTCATCTCTATGGGGAGATCAGATGAAAACGGACTGTCTGTTTTCATCCCATCCGCCGCACAGATGGAAAATAGGGTCTCCATCGGTCTGGATTTCACGGACAGGATTGGATCAGATAGCAGCGGGTTTCCTAATACATTAACTGCAGTCACTTGCTTGGAGACTCCGCTATTCGCTTTGTATATTTTTTATATCACGGATAGTACTCAGTTTTCTCTGGCTCTATATTTTTCACTGAATCCATGGCGGGCTCCATCTGAATGAGGTAGAGAAGAGGACAGTGAAGTCACGATCTCCACCTCCTCCAATCAGCGAAAAGGGCGTCATCCCAGGCCAGCAAATTATGAAGTCTGAAGATGCCGAACCCAGAAGAAAACATTGCAGTGCTAAAAAAGGGGCTCACTGGCAGGGAAATGTGCCAAAATGCACAATAATGCTCTGCATACTAGTGCATTATGGCGAGATGGGCAGACTTTTGCACTACAACAAATAATCAGGGTGGATTTGCTTTAAATCAAGTAGATTTAAATCATAATTTTTAACCACTTCAAGATATGTTTTTTTTTTTTTTTTTTCTCTAACACCCTAGAGAATAAAACGGTGGCCATTGCAAAACTTTAGGTCACACCGTATTTACGCAGTGGTCTTACTAGCACGATTTTTTTTTGAAAAAAAAATATTTTTTTATTTTTAGTTAAAAAAATAAGACCGCAGTAAAGTTAGGTCAATTTTTTTCCATATTGTGAAAGATAATGTTACGCTGAGTAAAATGATACCAAACATGTCATGCTTCAAAATTGCGTCCGCTTGCGGAATGGCGACAAATTTTGTAACTTAAAAATCTCCATTGGCAACGTTTAAAAAAATTCTACAGGTTAGCAGTTTTGAATGACAGAGGAGATCTAGTGCTAAAAGTATTTCTCTCGCTCTAATGATCGCAGTGATACCTCACATGTGTGGTTTGAACACCGTTTTCATATGTGGGCGGGACGTATGTACCCTTTCGCTTCTGCGCAAAAGCTCGCGGGGACAAGGTGCTTTAATTTTTTTTTTTTTTTTTATTTTACACTGTCAAAAAAAAAAAAAAAAAAAAAAAGGGAAGATCATCACTTATTCCTATTACAAGAAATGTGAACATTCCTTGTAATAGAAAAAAGCATGACAGGTCCTCTTAAATATGAGATCTGGGGTCAAAAAGGCCTCAGATCTCATATTTACACTAATATGCAGAAAATAAATAAATAAGTTTTAAAAAAAAATGACAGTTCAAAAAAAGAGCGAGTTGTGACGTCACTTCCGCCCTGCCATGTTATGGAGCCGAATGAACGGCTTCAGCAGCTCACAGACACTGGGGGGACACTGGGAGGAGAGGAACCGATCATCTTCGCCACTGCCGGCGGGACCGGTAAGCGGCGGAGCTAAACGGTGGCAAATCCGCCGCTGAGACCACTTTTATCTTGTGCAGAATCGCCTGCTGAAAAAAAAATGATGCCAGAGTTATGGTAGCTATCTGCTACCATACCAACGGTATTCCACTTCAGACGGCCAATGTCATATGATGGAGGCAGTCTTGAAGTGGTTAAAGAGCAACTGTCATCTCTGTCCTGCAGTGGCTCCTCCACTGACCCGCTGTTGGCTCACCGACAGTCACTTTAATGGGATGGCTGGTGATGCAGCAGTGACACAACAAGGTTGAGGGACGTGGCAGCAGGTGAGTGGATGCCCGGTAACAGGCGCTGCCATGATGGATCTGAAAAGACAGGGGCTCTTTAAATGTAAGGACTCATTCTTGCTGGTAGTTAGAATCTTTAATATTATTTGCAAACAAAAGGAAATAAAGGTTTCTTATTTAGAATAACAAGCTGTCCGGTTATTAAAACAGCGATATCAGGACCGATTCAATCATACAGTTTGTAGTGTACATAGATAGGCAAAACAATGGGATAAAGAAATATTCCTGAACTTTGTTTTATCTCATGGTTACTGTGAAATTGTGTGAATGCATCAATGCAGAGCATGTTATCTCAGTTTGCAGAGCTTGGATTAATTGAATGAGTTTACCAAAAATGTAAATATTGCAGAATATACAGCCTAATGCTACATAACTAAGCTCCATTTCATGCTGAATAAACTAAAATTATTAATGTATCTGAAATAGATAAATTTTTTTACTCCAAAAGCATATTATTAAAATAAATTTGATAAAAAATAAAAATAAAAAACACACACACACACACACACACACTGAATAAATGAAACAGAAAAAAAAGTAATGACACAAGTTGGTCCCTTTCACATGGGTGGATAGAATCCAGCTTTCAGCTGCGGATGGATGAAGCCATCTACTGCACCTATACTCTGACAATGCTTTCCTATGACCCCAGTCGCACTCTGCATTTAACAACGGTGTAATTACAGAAGGTTTTGTGTGATTAGAAAAAAAAATAGATTTGACTGCGTCCAGGAACGATGTCTATCTGCAGGTAATCGCAGTGCACTGTCACCTGCAGATAGCAGTGACAACAAGGAGAGAAAGAGGAAGCACATCAGAAATGACAAGAACGTCCCACTGCAGCTAAACGCAATGTACAACTGCAAGTGATCATTGTGACTGGAGTCTTGGAATGTCAAAATACTAACAAACCATGCAGAACAGCCGCCCGTGTAAAAGGGGCCTAGAATGATGGATCCATCAACAGTTACCATTGTGACTTGGTACCTTTTGTAATCTTACAATACAATAAACATACCTAAGCTACAAATGTGTGACAATTTCCTCCTAATGATATTTATAAAGTACACCAGATGGAAAGAGGAAACACCTGCTCACTAGACTGGCACTCGGAAGGCGCTGACTCGGTTACTGAGTCTTGCAATGTTCTCAAGTCTACAAAATCCCTTGGCAGTGCAATATTCACAGACTGACATCTCCCACACACCCAGCCCTAAACAGGTACAACTCCGAGACGGCGCAGGGAAGGGCCGGGGCCAGCAGAGACGCTGGGAATCAGGCTATTACCGGGCTTTCTACAAAGAAATGTTCCAACCAATATAGTATTTGTAGAACATTTATGTATACAAAAGAGCAGCCCCAGATCGGTGAGTAGTCTCAGTGGACCTCACATTGCAGGTTTAAACATGAGAAACCTAAAGATTAATAAAACCAATGTACAGTATCTCACAAAAGTAAGTACACCCCTCACATTTTTGTAAATATTTTATTATATCTTTTCACCTGGTAACACTGAAGAAATTATACTTTGCTACAATGTAAAGTAGTGAGTATACAGCTTGTATAACAGTGTAAATTTGCTGTCCCCTCAAAATAACTCAACACACAGCCATTAATGTCTAAACTGCGGGCAACAAAAGTGAGTACACCGCTAAGGGAAAATGTCCAAATTGGGCACAAAGTGTCAATATTTTGTGTGGCCACCATTATTTTACAGCAATGCCTTAACCCTCTTGGGCATGGAGTTCACCAGAGCTTCACAGGTTGCCACTGGAGTCCTCTTCCACTCCTCCATGACGACATCACAGAGCTGGTGGATGTTAGAGACCTTGCGCTCCTCCACCTTCCATTTGAGGACGCCCCACAGATGCTCAATAGGGTTTAGGTGTGGAGACATGCTTGGCCAGTCCATCACCTTTACCATCAGCTTCTTTAGCAAGGCAGTGATCATCTTGGAGGTGTGTTTGGGGTCGTTATGTTGGAATACTACCCTGCGGCCCAGTCTCCGAAGTGAGGGGATCATACTCTGCTTCAGTATGTCATAGTACATGTTGGCATTAATGAACTGTAGCTCCCCAGTGCCGGCAGCACTCATGCAGCGCCAGACCATGACACTGCCACCACCATGCTTGGCTGTAGTCAAGACACACTTGTCTTTGTACTCCTCACCTGGTTGCCACCACACACACTTGACACCATCTGAACCAAATAAGTTTATATTGGTCTCATCAGACCACAGGACATGGTTCCAGTAATCCATGTCCTTAGTCTGCTTGTATTCAGCAAACGGTTTGCTGGCTTTCTTGTGCATCATCTTTAGAAGAGGCTTCCTCCTGGGATGACAGCCATGCAGACCAATTTGATGCAGTGTGCGGCGTATGGTCTGAGCACTGACAGGCTGATCCCTCACCCCTTCAACCTCTGCAGCAATGCTGGCAGCACTCAAATAGGATTTTATTAAGAATTTACCGTAAAATCCTTTTCTCTGAGTTCACTGACAGACGCAGCCCTTCATTGACAAGTGGGGTTTATGCACATCCTACTAGGAGTAGACTAGGCAAATAGAAAAAAAGTAAGCTGACCCCTCCCAGGGGGCCATCTTCACTCCAGCATATAACCCCCCAGCTCTGCATAGCACATCAGTTCATAACAAGCCATACAAACGCAACACAGAGGCGTGGTTGCTGCGCCTGTCAGTGAACTCAGAGAAAAGGATTTATGGTAAGTTCTTAATAAAATCCTATTTTCTCTTACAATCACTGACAAACGCAGCTCTTCATTAACAAGTGGGGATGTCCCAAAGCAGTGTCATTCAAAAGGGGTGGGTAAACAGCAACAACAACTGTGCCCAACAGAATCCTCTCAGGAGGCGCCAGCCGCACCTACACCGCCGCCTGCAAAACTTTACGGCCAAAAGCAGCATCCGCGGATGCCGACACATCAACTTTGTAAAACTTAACAAAAAAGTGTGCACCGAGGCCCAAGTAGCCGCTTTGCACACCTGGGACACCGAAGCCTGGTGTCTGAAAGCCCAGGAAGTGCTAACTGCCCTGGTGGAATAAGCTGTGACTGGAAAGGGGGGAACTTTGCCCCGAACAGTATACGCATGGGTAACGGTCTGTCTGATCCAATGGGAAAACAGTGGCTGACGAGGCCGCCAACCCCTTGCGCGGGCCTTCAGTCAGCAAAAACAACGCATCAGACTTCCGAAAGGAAGCTGTAGCAGCCAAATACACCCGCAAAGCCCTCACGACATCCAAAGAATGCAATTCAATCTCCTTGGGATGCGACGGGTGCGGACATAATGAAGGAAGAACAATATCCTCATTAACGTGAAAAGAGGAAACCACCTTCGGTAAAAACGAAGGTGCAGGTCGCAGGACCGCCTTATCCTTATGAAGGACCAAGTAGGGAGACTTGCAGGACAACGCCGCCAACTCAGACACCCACCTAGCAGATGTAATGGCCACCTTTTGGGACAGCAATTGTAAGGGAATGTCCCTGATCTTCTCATATGTCGGTTTCTGCAGTACAGAAAGTACCAAATTCAAATCCCACGGCGCCAAAGGCGACCGTACCCGAGGAGCCACATGGCCTACTCCCTGTACAAATGTACGTATCAACTAATGTGACGCCAAGGGACGTTGAAAAAGAAAATTGCCAGAGCCGAAATCTGACCCTTGAGAGTACTCAATGCCAATTTGTTATCCAGGCCTTGCTGCAAAAAAGCCAGCACCCGGGATACAACAACATAAGAGCGAGGGTTCCAACCCCCCGCCTCACACCAGGCAATATAGGCCTTCCAGGTGCGATGATATATCTTTTGCGAAGTACACTTGCGCGCCTTAAGCATAGTAGGGATCACGGAGTCAGAGACACCCCTATCCCTCAACACCTGGAACTCAATTGCCAAGCCGTCACAACCAGCGAGGGTGCAGGATCGGTCCCTGTGACAGGAGATCTTCTCGCAGCGGAAGACGCCAGGGAACATCTGTCACCATCCGTACCACGTCGGCGTACCAAGGCCGAGGCCAATCCGGAGCTACCAGGATTGTCGGAATCCCCTCCGCTTCTACCCCGAGCAGCAGCAGCGCAGTAGAAGCTTGAGGGGAGGGAAGGCGTCCAGGAGCCAGTACCGACCCCAAGGCGCTACCAACGCCTGCACCTTGTGATTGAACTTGGACGCCATTAGGTCCACGTCTGGCGTGCCTCATCTGTGTCAAATCTGGCGGAACACCTCTGGATGTAGGGACCATTCCCCCTGATCCAGCATCTGGCGACTGAGAAAGTCCACCTGCCAATTTGTTACACCCGGAATGTAAATGGCGGAGATTGCTGGCACGTGAAGTTCTGCCCATCGCAGAATGAGAGCCGCTTCTGCAGCCGCTGCCGAGCTCCTCGTTCCGCCCTGATGGTTCACGTACGCCACTGCCGTGGCGTTGTCCGACTGAACCCGAACCGGGAGGCCGCGCAGCCTTACCTTCCAGTGGGAGAGGCAGAGCCTGATTGCCCTCAGCTCCAGCACATTTATCGGAAGGCGGGATTCCTGCGCCGACCAATGGCCCTGAGCAGACAGCTGCTCCAGGACCCCAGCCCGATAGGGGGAGAAACTACTTTCCCAACTTCAGGGCCTGGGCCCGAAGCTCCAATCTGATCAGCTGGTCCAGTGACAGTAGAGACTTGTCCCACCGTGACAGAATCACTCGCTGCAAGAGCCGAGTGTGACTCTGGGCGTAAGGTATCGCCTCGAAGGCCGAGACCATGAGCCCCAACACCCGCATACAGAACCGTAAGGAGGACCACTGGCGTGACAACAGGGTTCGCACCGCTGCTTGCAGTGTCAGTAACTTGGCCGGAGGTAAGCACACCTTGCTCCGTGTCCAGAATCAGACCCAGATATTCCAGTCGACAGGACGGGGTCAATGTCGACTTCTGCAGGTTGATCAGCCAGCCGAAGTCTTTCAACGAGACCATGGTGATAGCCACATTCTGCTCCAGGGCCGAAGCAGACTCCACTCTCAGGAGTAAGTCGTCGAGGTATGCTACCACTGCAATGCCTCTCTACCTCAATAGCGCCAGCACCGGAGCCACCAGCTTGGTGAACACCCGAGGAGCCGAGGCCAGACCAAAGGGAAGTGCCACAAATTGGTAATGTAGATCCCCCACCGCAAAGCGCAGGAAGCGCTGGTGTCAGGGACAAATGGGAACATGAAGGTACGCGTCCCTGATATCCAGAGACGCCATGAAGGTCCTTGGTGCAGGGCGACCAGGACCGAACGGACAGATTCCATCCTGAATTTTCGCTCCTTCTCAAAGTGGTTTAGCGCCTTTAGGGCCAAAACTGGCCTGACCCCACCCATTTTGGGTACCACAAAGATTTGAATAGAAGCCACAGAACCTTTCCAGTGGAGGTACCGGCACAATTACCCCTTATTCGGAGAGCGTCTGAACAGCCCCTAGGAGAGCCTCTCGACGCCCCGGAGGGAGTCTCAAGTTCGATGGGAAGAACCTGTCTGGGGGTAGAGTACTGAACTCTATCCTGTACCCGGAGGACACCACTTCCTGCACCCACCGGAAATGGGGGCAGTCTACCTGTCTGCGAACCCCAGAAGTCGGCCCCCCACCCGAGAGATGGGGGGCAACCCATCATGCGGAAGAGGATGGCCCGAAGATGCAGGACCCTGCTTACGGCGGAATTCCCGCCACCTGGGCTCCAGAAGAAAGGTACTCTTCCCCCCCCCCCCCCCAGTGAAATCCTTAACGATTTCATCCAATTGTGCCCCAAAGAGCCAACCACCCTGGAAGGGAAGATCTGTGAGGCCCTTTTTGGACGCGTGGTCAACCAACAGCGTAACCACAGCACCCGTCTAATGATGACTGCAAACACAGACATCTTAGACAGCATGGGGAGCAGGTCCAAGGCCTCGTCACACAGGTAACAGAGACCCTGTATCAGATGGTCCGCTGTGACGTCTCAGGCGAGCATCCTCAGCCTAACTCATTGTGCAACTCAGTCGCACACTCCGACAGTGATTGCGTCACCATGGCCGACGCCAGAGCTGGTCTCATGGCCGACCCCGCCACCAAGAACAGTGCCTTGGATACTGCCTCCGTCCGCCTATCGGCCGAATCCTTGAAAGAGGGAGACCCCTCCAAGGGGATGGTCGTCACCTTATTCAGGCGAGCCAGCGGAAGGTCCACTGCGGGGGATGCCTACTTCTGCACAAAACTGTCCTCAAAAGGCATAGCGCACAGCAAAACGTTTGGGCAATGAAAAGGAATTCTGTGGATGCTGCCATTCCATATAGACCAGCTGGTCAAAAAATTGAGCATAAGGATATGCCCTAGGGGACCGAGAAGGCCTAAAAGGACCCACATACGTAAGCAGTCTCCTGCGACTCCCCGGCCTGGTCCAGGCGCAGAGATGCACGGATAGCGGTGATCAGGGAGGCCACCAGCGCCCTCTCGCGTGCCACTGAGGCCCCCTGGTCCTCCTCACCATCCGAGGGCTCCAGTTCACCATCTGAGAGCTCCACGGGTGTCTCTGTGACCACTGAGGCCCCTTCTGGTTCAGAATCCTCCCCTGAAGATGGAGGGGGGGGGGGTGGACGCTCTTTAGCCACCCCCTTAGCATGACTCGTCACCTCCCGGGAGAGAAACTCCCCCAACATGGACTTTAATTGATCCAGGGGAACCAGAGGACCCAGCGCAACTTGCGCTTCCACAGATCCCTCCGGAGAAGAAGCTGCAGGTTCAGCCGCTATTGTGCCACCGGAACACTTGCTAGGCCAACAGGCCCTGACACCCCCACAATGCAGCCCCACCACTGCCCCACGGAGCGACCGGGAGAATACCCAGGAGGACTGCACCCACCGCTATCGACACCCCAGGGAGAGCCAGCTATACTTGCTGTTTTACAATTGCCCTTTAAGCGCTGTGTCCCAGTAGGAGTGCTTGACCGCCTATCAGGAGCCTTCACCTCCACTGTGCCTTCACCGCTGTCCCAGAGGAAAAGAGGCAGAAACTGCGTCAGCCGCACGTTTTTCCACAGCAAGCACATCAAAAATGGCCGCCGCTCGGTCACAAGAGGCCAAAGCATGCTCCCATAGGCCACGACTATGGCAAAATGGCCACTGAGCAAACACTAGAAGCCAAAAAAGCCCACAAAATGGCCGCAGCTACGGCAAAATGGCTGCGATCTACCGCATGGCGGTTTTAGTGCGGGGATGAAACAGACCAAAACAAGCAGGGGGACCTGTAGCCCTGAACCCTCCCCCGGCCGGCCCAGTCCACAAAAATGACTAGCGCCCCCCCCGTAGCCCTGGGGGGGTGGGGGGGGGAGAAGGGGGTCACTCACCAATCCGATGGGCGTAGTGGGTAGCCACCCAGTAGCAGACCTTCCTCCCATCTGATGGGGAGGGATGCTGCAGGCCAAACGCCCCTGGACGTGAGCACAGCCCGGTTACTGGATGCAAATGGGGGTCACCCACTAGCCTCCCGCATGGAACGGGTACGATGCGGCGGACCCCGCTTAGGCTACGGGTAGCTCACATTGGTCGGCCGTGCTGGGGAAATTCCAGGATTCGAGATATCCTCTATGCCCAAGCGGGCTACTTGATAGCAGTCTTCATCAGATAGCTTGAGAAAGCAAAAAGAATAAAAAATTGGGGAACCAGGTCTAACTCCTTGCACTAGGCATAAGAAAACTGATATGCTATGCAGAGCTGGGGGGTTATATGCTGGAGTGAGGACGGCCCCCTGGGAGGGGTCAGCTTACTTTTTTTCTATTTGCCTAGTCTACTCCTAGTAGGATGTGCCTATACCCCTCTTGTCAATGAAGGGCTGCGTCTGTCAGTGAACGTAAGAGAAACATCTATTTCCCAAAGACAACCTCTGGATATGAGGCTGAGCACGTGTACTCAACTCCTTTGGTCGACCATGATGAAGCCAGTTTTAAGTGGAACCTGTCCTGTTAAACCACTGTATGGTCTTGGTCACCGTGCTGCAGCTCATTTTTAGGGTCTTGGCAATCTTCTTATAGCCTAGGCCATCTTTATGTAGTGCAGGGATATGCAATTAGCGGACCTCCAGCTGTTGCAGAACTACAAGTCCCATGAGGCATAGCAAGACTCGGACAGCTGCAAGCACGACACCCAGAGGCAGAGGCATGATGGGACTTGTACTTTTGCAACAGCTGGAGGTCCGCTAATTGCATATTCCTGATGTAGAGCAACAATTCTTTTTTTCAGATCCTCAAAGAGTTCTTTGCCATGAGATGCCATGTTGAACTTCCAGTGACCAGTATGAGAGAGTGAGAGCGATAACACCAAAGTTAACACACCTGAGACTGTGTAACACTAACAAGTCACATGACACCAGGAAAACTGGCTAATTGTGCCTAATTTGGACATTTTCACTTAGGGGTGTACTCACCTTTGTTGCCAGCGGTTTAGTGATTGTAAAGACTTTTTTATTAAAAAAAAAAAAAAAAAAAAAAAAAACACACAAACATGTTATACGCAACTCAGTTGGATTTGCACAGAGCAGCCCGGATCCTCTTCCCGGGTCCCTCTTTGCTGCTCCTTGCCCCTCCCACCTATCGAGTGCCCCCTCAGCCAGCAGCTCTCTATGGGGGGGCACCCGAGTCGAGTCAGAGCTCAGTATATCCATTCAAACACTGAGCCCCGACCCTCCTCTAACAGACTTTGATTGACAGCCGCGGGAGCAAATCACACCGCTGCTGTGTCTCAGCCAATCAAGAGGAGTGTACTGGACGGCTGAGGGGATAGTGAAGATCGATGGAGAGAGAAGGGGCTCAGGTAAGTATTAGAGGGTGCTGGAGAGGCTGCTGCACACAGGAGGCTTTTTTATCTTAATGCATAGAATGCATTCAGATAAAAAAACCTTCTGCCTTTATAACCCCTAACGGCTGTGTGTTGAGTTATTTTGAGGGGACATCAAATTTACACTGTTATACAAGCTGTACACTCACTACTTTACATTGTAGCAAAGTGTCATTTCTTCAGTGTTGTCACATGATAAGATAGAATAAAATATTTACAAAAATGTGAGGGGTGTACTTACTTTTTGTGAGATACTGCAAGAAGATTCAAGGGAAGATGGTCATTTTTGCCCCGTTCACACCTGAGCAATTTTCTGCATGAAACACTCAACAATCCAAATCCCATGCACTTCAATGGCTTCTGTTCACATTTGATCATTCAGTCGCCTGAAGCAAAACGCCTGTCGCTCAAAAAAGTACATGAGTGTTTTTTGGCAGATTACAAGCATTTTTGGCCCCATAGACTTCAATAGAAATGCCTGAAAAGCCGTGACTTGAGAGTTTTACAAGCGTTTTGTTGCGTGTTTTCTGCTCAAACAGCAGCTCTCTACCCCCAATTTCCTCTCCCTCTCCTCCCCCCTAGTGCTTTTTATTGGCTAAACAAAAAAACGCCTGAAGCTGTAATACACTTCTAAAAACGCTTAAAACAAAAAAAACGCTGGAAAGCCGCTACACTGAACTGTGAATGCAGCCTAACCAGTTAAGCTCTTTAGATGTACTATGTATTCCACGGAGTGACCCATTAAACACAAGCTGGACATCTTTTTACACCCACCATAGTCTTGCATTTGACACTTATTTTTACCAGTAAACTGAGCTTATATAGTGACATACAATATTTTGAAACACGTCAGACTGTCTTGAGGTTGAATTGTAAAAGCAGCGGTGTTCTATCAGATTAGCAAACCGCTCAGGTCAGCAGGCTTAACGCTTCTTTTAAAATTCAACATCAAAACAGTGTCATGGATTTCTAAATACTGCATTTCAGTACATAAGCTCAGTTGACTATTAAAAATAACTGTGAAATGCAAGACTTCGGTGGGTGTAAAAAGATGTCCGCTTGCCACCCTCTGACTGACTACTGTATAGGTTTACCGCAGCCGAGTGTGGGGTGTACCAAGATGGCCGCAGCGGAACGTCACTTATGTTACTTTATCTGATGGATCGCCAAATCTGACGGAACACGGGGGGGGGGGTGATATTTCTGTGAGGCTGAGGCAAATCCATGCCTCGATCTCACATGCAAACAATGAAACCGGAAGTGATGTCACTTCCTGTTTCAGATGCAGCCTTTCCTGACCAGTACAGCCAGGAGACATCTAACCAAGCGGATCTGTGCTTGGTTAGATGGTTTGAAGGGCAGGGAAGACATTGGGGTCTATTAGACCCCTAATATCTCCATACAGAGTACCTGTCACCTGCACAATGTTATCACACAGCGGTTTATTAACCCCTTGTGATAGCAATCAAGTACAAATAATTTTATTTTTAAAAAAGTAAAAAAATTGCAGAAACGCTTGCTGCCCCGCACACCTGCAAACGCAAGCCCAAGGTGTGCACGTATATATAAACTGCGGTCGCACCACACGTGTGGCATATCAACGAGAGAGCAATAATTCTAGCACAAGAGCTCCTATTTAATGCTAAACTGATGAGTTGTAAA
>BLSH010147574.1:52167-64102 GCA_018402905.1 Glandirana rugosa
AAATTGACTGTTAACGCGCCAGCACGCTGCAACATGGGTTTGCTTTAAACGCAGGAAAAAAGGGGTGTTTATCTCGAAAGAAAACCACCATAAACTAGTGGAGACGCAGTAAAGACTAACGGCGATATTTGTTTTCTTCCCGCTGTTAAAACGTTTTTTTTTTGTTTAAAGAATGAAAAACGATTTTATGTTTAGGTTTTTTTTTTATATTTTTTTGCTAAAAAAAGTGGCAAAAACCGGCTAAATATAAGAAGGAGTATAAACACTAATTTTTTTAGCGTGAATTCTCATCACCCGTAAACGCGACCACTTTTGCGCAAACCAATCAATAAACGCCGATTGCGATTTTTTTAATCACAAATATGAGGAAGAATATAAATCGGCCAAAAACGGTGAAAAAAATCGTTTTTTTATATTTTTTTTTTGGATTTGTATTTTAGCAAAAAGTAAGAAATTTGTTTTTTTTTTGCAAAATTGTCGCCCTTCTTTTGTTTATAGCGGCAATCAGAAATGACGCAGAGGTGATCAAATACCACCAAAAGAAAGCTCTATTTGTGGGGAAAAAAGGACGCAAATTTCGTTTGGGTACAACGTCGCACGACCGCGCAATTGTCAGTTAAAGCAACGCAGCGCCGAATCGCAAAAAGGGCTCCGGTCCTAAAGCTGGAAATCCTTCCGGGGCTGAAGTGGTTAATCTAGGGTGCCTCAAGTGCAGCCCCAGAAATCACCAAAGGGCCGCAGACAAGGGGACATTCATAAAAAGTGTTGAAGACAAACATTGTCTCAAATTTACTCTGCGGAACCGACTGCTAGGGAGAGAACCAGATCATCGACCCCCTGACTACCAGAGTACCTTCACCAGGTACCACACTTTATGACCGGCTGCTTTACACTTCTCATCAGTTCTTGGTTACCCATGGTAACTATTCTCCTGCTCCAACTCTCCTGCCGAGTTTAAGTAATAGTAAACCGCTGGCTTTTTTTTAAAAAAAAACCTGCAAGGCAATGTGATAATGTGTTAGTACCCTCACAAATAAACGGCCCTGAAGAAGCTACAAGCTAAGTGAAACACGTTGACCATCTAGAACCGGATAAGAGTATCTGGAAGATATGTATAAGTGACAGACCTTTGGATACTTATAGTTACTCTGGTCCTGTGCTTTCTTGAAGGGTATACACTATAGGGGGTGTCCCCTTTGTTGTGGCTTTTTGTTAAGCCTTGTTTTTACTACTTTTAATATTTGTGAAATTAAATATATTTTATATATATATATATATATACAGTATATATGCATCTGATGTTGTGCTTATAAAATCCACCTTTACCCACACGGGTATTTATTTTCTGTTTGTCCTGTTTACCATTAGCATTGAATGTTAAAGTAAAAGAAAATCCCAAAGGGGGCATTTTTCAAATGGGGACACTAGTTCTGGTAGCCTACGGGGTCCCCAAGAGATTCCCTTAATTTGAAGGGATTTCCTCTCTCTCTTCCTATTGGCTATGGGACAGGAAGTGAAGATAACCACCAGGGGTTATAATCCTTCCTTTCTCTATCCAGAATGAAAAAAAAAAAAATGCCCAGAGTTCTACTTTAACCACTTCACCTCCGGAAGGATTTCCCACTGTAGGACCAGAGCACTTTTTGCGATTCGGCACTGCATCTCTTTAACTGACAATTGCACGGTCGTGCGACATTGTACCCAAACGAAATTTGCGTCCTTTTTTTTCCACAAATAGAGCTTTCTTTTGGTGGTATTTGGTCACTGCTGCGTCATTTCTGGTCGCCTCTATAAACAAAGAAATTGCGACAATTTTGCAAAAAAAAAAAACCTATATTTCTTACTTTTTGCTAAAATACAAATCCAAAAAAAATATATAAAAAACAAATGTATTCATCGGTTTATATTCTTCCTCATATTTCTGGTATAAAAAAAACACAATCGGTATTAATTTCTGGGGTTTTTATTTATTTATTTTTTACTAGTAATGGTGGCGATCTGCGATTTTTAGCGGTACTGCGATATTGCGTCGGACATGTTGGACCATTTTGACACTTTTTTTGGACCAATGGCATTTATACAGCGATCAGTGCTATAAAAATGCACTGATTACTGTGTAAATGTCATTGGCAGTGAAGGGGTTAACCTGCAGGGGGCAGGAAAGGGGTTAACTGTGTTCCCTAGGCATGTTCTAACTGTGAGGGGGCTGGGTTACCTCGGGCATAAAAGATCTAACTGATCCCAGTGACAGGGATCAATAGATCTCTTATGTCCCCACTGACAGAGCGGGGAACCGCCGTGTTTACATCGGCGGTTCCCCGTTCTTTCACTCTGGCAGCTCATCATGGCTCGCCGGCGGACATTGGGTCACCCGAGCCATGGGCACACTCCTCCAGAGTGCTTAGGGCATGAGAGCATGCCGCTGGCAGCGCACTCTCGCCCCCTAGCTGTGCATCTGCGAATCCCCGTTTATTTACGGCAATTCGCGGGACAGCGCCACACTGCCGCAGTAAATATACTGCGCGAGGTGTGGAACTGGTTAAGCTGGGTATACACTAGTAGAATTTTGAATGAAATTTCATATGAAAATTCTCTGTTCATTTGAATGTCTTTTAAAAGTAGTTCACAATTTTAGCTTTTGACATTCGATTTTGGAATGAATGGACTTTACCAAACAAAAACCACATACACTGTTAGAAATGTACATTATAAAATGGTTCCAAGTGTCTACCGGGCCTCCTTGAGGAGCTGGCCCTCACAATGGCTGAACGTACTTTGTTGGGACTTCTCTCATTTAATTTTTTTATTTCAAAAAGTGTAGCTGCTGACTTTTAACAGTCGGACACCCACCTGTCCCAGGCTCCAGCGATGCCATCGCCCGCTCTTCTCCTCCTCCCCTCGGCGGTGCCGGCATCACAAGTGTGGGCGCCCGGCTTTGGCTTCAAAGCCAGACGCGCACTGCATATGCACAAACTGCACTACGCCTTCTAAATGGCCGGTGCATCTTCTGGGACCTGTGACGTGTCCCAGAAGATCGCCAGGAGGGGGGGGGGGGGGTGAACTTCCTTCTGGCTCTGCGGCGCTAGGAGAGGAAGTGGACCTGGGGCCCTGTGAAAACAACCCCCCCCCAAAAAAATTGACATACCAATTGTGGCAGGTCAGGGGGTCACCTTCCTTTAAAGCGGAAGTTCTACTTTTGGGTGGAACTCCGCTTTAAGAGTTAAGTCTTTTCTGTGTTTTCCAGCTATGTCATCCTATAACAGTGGGAGGGTATGTATGACGGATGCAACCTGGTGGGATTATCACTTTGCACACATTACATGTATGTCCTGGGGTTAGATACTCACACACTTCTGGAGTTTTTTCCTTTTGTGTTGTACTGTTAGGCCCCTTTCACACGGGTGGATGGTTCGGGTCCGCCTGTCAGTTTTTCAGGTGGATCCGAACGGACGCTCCATTGCTCTCTATGGAGCGACGGATGTCAGCGGTGACATGTCGGATCGGATGAACATGGACAGACGGTCCGTGTTCATCCGATTCTCCATAGAGGAGAATGGAGCTGTGACAGGTCAGTCTCTGCATGGAGTGCAGAGACTGTCATGTCCTCCACCGGCTCAGCGGGGATAAACGGATGGATCCCTGCTGAGCAGGGGAGCCCATCAAAACGGGCTCCGCTCGTGTGAAAGAGCCCTTAGTTGTTGGTGGCCATGCAGTGCTCCGGTGGCCTGCCTAGGTTACCTCTGCATGGGTGATGCTTTGTACTTGGCAGAGGCGTTGCTAGGGGGTGGCTATTGGGGCTATAGCCCCGAGTCTGGGGCCCATAGCCCCGGGTCTCTTACAGGGTGGGTGCAGTTCTGCAATTAGCAGAATTAGCAATGTCCCGGTCTGGAATGCAGACTGTGTGTATATATATATATATATATATATATATATATATATATACACACACACATACATACACATGTATATTTATTACTATTATTATTTATTTTATTACATGTTTGCCCGCTCAAGTGTATGTCTTTCTTTACTTCGCTGGTATGGGCTCTAGCCCCAGATCTTTTGTAGACCTAGCAACGCCCCTGGTACTTGGAATATCAATAAAAAGAATTTAAAAAATAAATAAATAGATTTGTACATTAGAGAAAAAAATGTCCGTCCTGCTCCACCACAATCGAAAATGAACAGCAATTTGACCCCGCTGATGATTCGAAAAATTAAGAAATGTTCTTACAACATAAAACATCGAACAAAATTCTACTAGTGTATGCCCAGCTTTACGGTAGGAAAAGTCAACTGCATGGATGCCAAACTGGTCAGCAATCTTGTCCGGCAGCACCAAGATTTGGGGTTCAATTCCCTTTGGGTGCTCTGTTTCCAAAAACACTTCTGGTTGCATTGGTTGACACTCGTATTAGCTCTGTTGTGCAGGGGAAGGAAGAGAACCATGCCATTTTGCCTCGCCAGTTATATTTAGCACGTCTTATCTTGTTCCAGATAACAAAGCATCAATGTGTACATTCTGATACTAACACCAAATAAAATGTGAACTATAGGTCAGCTCAATGTGATTAGCCGTAAAATAAACATTGTCAGAGGCTGGCTCTACACTGATTTATTTCCAGCATTGGGGAGCTTGGAATCCCTATTGCTGTATGCAGCCAATCACAGATATATACACAGCTAGAACAAAACATTTCATTGTAACTACAATAATATAAATAGCTGCATCTAGTGAAGGGGTTTTCTCATTATTATTTAGTCTTCCCATTAACATTTCCATAGATGTATCTAAATAAAAAAACAAAAATGTCATATATTGCCGTTTACCAGTCCTTAGATGTGGTGGCTGTGTTAGTTTTCATTTATTCTGGATATGTGTCCTTTGGGTAATTCTGAGAATAATACACTTCCTGTCCCGGAGTGACTACATTCACTTCTCTCGTGTATCTGGGAATAGCCATGGTTGCCACCCAAGCTGGGTTTTTATTTATCTCCATTACAGATGAAATATATAATTGTTTGGGAAGTGACAAGCAGGGTCGGGACAAGGGGTGGGCAGGAGGGACGGCTGCCCTGGGCTCTGTGATATCATGTGAGGTGTGGGGGGGGCTCCACAAGGAGATTGGGAGGAAAGGCATTTGTGTTGGAAGGGGGAATTTGGTGGGCGGCAGGAGGGGATTTTTTTTTGCGGGGTGGGGGGGTGTGCTAGTAGGGATGATTGGGGGGTTACTTGTGCTGGTAGGGGGTTTCGAGTGGGTGGAGTGGATCTGTACTTGGAGGGGAAATTTTAGGGGTAGAGGATCTATGCTAGGAGGTGGGGATTTTTTTTGTGGGGGGCATTTGTGCTGGGGAGATTTGGGGGATGTAGCGGCAAAGATTGGTGTTGGGAGGGGGGGGGGGATTTATGCTTAGGGGTAAGCTTGAAAATCAGTGCTCAATTTTTGGGGGGTATTTTTGCTGACACATAATGCTCATACATCTTGGGGGGGTGTTGCAATTTGGCATGTTTGCCCTGGGCACTAGATGACCATGTAATGGTATGGACACTGCATTTCTGGCATGATCAATGATCATTTTCTGTACTTCCTGAAAATATTCTTAGCTTGAATAAAGCAAACAAATGAAGTCTATATACAGTAACTAAGGAATGGTAAGCCACAATATATTTTGCATACATGTTTTGGCTGGTGCAGCGCTGACAAAATGCCAGTCCCATGTGAAGGACTGAAGTGGTATATCTCAACCCAAGGATCATCTCACCTTCAGCATCACCCAGAAAATGTCAGATGTGGGGGACTGGGGACAGAGACAGCAGGCATAGATGTGTGAGGACATTCTATCTACTCCTTTATGCCATGCCTACATACTCTGCGACTGTCTGCAGATGGCCCCACCTTGAAATGTCCTTATATGCACTATATTACCAAAAGTATTGTGACGCCTGCCTTTACACACATATGAACTTTAATGACATCCCAGTCTTAGTCCGTAGGGTTCAATATTGGGTTGGCCCACCCTTTGCAGCTATAACAGCTTCAACTCTTCTGGGAAGGGTGCCCACAAGGTTTAGGAGTGTGTCTATGGGAATGTTTGACCATTATTCCAGAACCGCATTTGAGAGATCAGGCACTGATGTTGGATGAGAAGGTCTGACTGGAGTCTCCACTCTAATTCATTCCAAAGGTGTTCTCTCAGGTTGAGGTCAGGACTCTGTGCAGGCCAATAAAGTTCCTCCACCCCAAACTCGCTCATCCATGTCTTTATGGACCTTGCTTTGTGCACTGGTGCACAGTCATGTTGGAACAGGAAGGGGCCATCCCCAAACTGTTCCCACAAATCTGGGAGCATGAAATTGTCCAAAATGTCTTGGTATGCTGACGCCTTAAGAGTTCCCTTCACTGGAACTAAGGGGCCCAACCCCTGAAAAACAACCCCACACCATAATCAACCCCTCCCCCCCCCTCCACCAAATGATTTGGACCAGTGCACAAAGCAAGGTCCATAAAGACACGGATGAGCGAGTTTGGGGTGGAGGAACTTGACTGGCCTGCACAGAGTCCTGAACTCAACCCGATAAAACACCTTTGGGATGAATTAGAGCGGAGACTGAGAGCCAGGCCTTCTCATCCAACATCAGTGCCTGACCTCACAAATGCACTTCTGCAAGAATGCTCAAACATTCCCGTAGACACCTTATGGACAGCCTTTCCAGAAGAGTTGAAGCTGTGATAGTTGCAAAGGCTGGGCCAACTCAATATTGAACCCTACGGACTAAGACTGGGGTGTCATTAAAGTTCATATGCGTGTAAAGGCAGGCGTCACAATACTTTTGGTAATATAGTGTACATATAGGAGGTGGAGATGGTATTGAAGCCTCTTTTCCTGTTTTATGTGAAACACAAGGCACTGCTTCATTGACTAGGCTGCCAAGTTCCCTCCACTGCTGCATGTCTCTTTCTAGTAAATTGTTAACTGTTTACTGCAGATGTTGTGACTACAACATGGGACTTTTACAGCAGCATCCCTATAATCGAAAGGAATATCTCCTGTAATTACTACATGCTTGGGAACAACACCAATCTGAGCTCATTCTTCCAATGTCAGATATTTTAGGATAACAAGACCTCTGCACTTTGTACTGTACATTACACACTTCTGAACCCTGCACTCTGTACATTCCATTTTCTGAGCCCTGCCCTCTGTACTCACATATTCCAGACCCCTGCACTCTGTATGTTACATACATCTGTACCTTGCACATTGCGCGCTTGTGACCCATGCATATTGTACATCAGTGCTTCTCAACCCTGTCCTCAAGTACCCCCAAAAGGCCATGTTTGCAGGTTTTCCTTTATCTTGCACAGGTGCTTTTTAATTAGTCAATGACTTGGTATTTTGGACAGCTATTTTTTTCTAAAAGAAATTCCCAAAACATGGCCTATTGGGGGTACCTGAGGACAGGGTTGAGAACCACTGTTGTACATTACATGTGCCAAACCCCTGCACATTACAATTTTCTGATCAGGGCTGATGCTACAACTAGGCAAACTAGTCAGCCGCCTAGGGCGCACTGCTGGTTTCCCTCCACATCTGCATGCTCTGCAGGCTGCAACATGTAACTAACTCAGTCTCAGGCAACTGCTCCGTCCGACTGGTAGTGTAATTAGATGCGCAGCACTGGAGCCAGCGCTAGAGGGAGCAGAGCCAATGCTTCCTTTATAGCGCTGCCTCCTGTCCCATGGGTGAGCAGAGGGGGTGGAATCAGGGGTGGAGCCAATGGGGGCGACAAAATGAGGTTTCGCCTAGGGTGTCAAAAATCCTTGCACCAGCCCTGTTTCTGACCCCTACACTTTATTCTTTATACTTATTTCTGACCCCTGCACACTGTACATTACACACTTCTGACCCCTGTCCTCTTTACTTACAATTCCTGACCCCTGCACTCTGTACATTACATACCTCTGTACCCTGCACTTTGTACATTCCACACTTGTGACCCCTGAATTTTGTACATTACATATTCCTGACCCCTGCGCTCTGTACATTACACATTTCTGACTCCTGTCCTCTGTACATTACATATTCCTGACTCCTGCACTCTGTACATTACATATTCCTGAACCCTGCACTCTGTACATTACAAACTTGTGACCCCTGCACTCTTTACATTACATATTCCTGAACACTGCACTCTATACATTACACACTTGTGACACCTGTGGTCTGTACATTACATATGTCTGACCCCTGCACTGTGTATGTTACATGTAGGTTACTAGGTATCAGGGACGTGCAGTCAGGGGAAGCAGGTGAGGCTCTCCTCTCACTGCAGTGTCATAGAATGGGGCATGTGTCTAAAAGACAATTGCTCCCTTCCAGCCCAGTCCTCTTAACTGCAAGGAAAAACATGAGTTTATGTGTATACGATTTATCCATTACCCCATGTTTTTCTAACACAGTTAAGAGGGAGAATGAGAATCTGCTGCTGCAGAAAAGGTGCTATTCTAATCAAGCTAAATCATATATTAGTATGCTATGTGTTATAACATATAATGTATTATTTATCTATTTACTGTGAAATTACTGGTTTGAAGTTATAACTTCAAACTTCAGTAATTTGTCCGCTAAGCCACCTGATTGAGTACAGTTTTTTAAAATATAGTAAATTACCTTAAAAACAATATATAATAATTATTTGTATATTACTTACTTATGGTAATTAACCTGACACTTTTCTCCTACATGTAAAAATCATCATTTGTTTGCTAGAAAATTACTCAGAACTCAGTATCTCACAAAAGTGAGTACACCCCATTTTTGTAAATATTTTATTGTATCTTTTCATGTGACACAACTGAAGAAATGACACTTTGCTACAATGTAAAGTAGTGAGTGTACAGCTTGTATAACAGTGTAAATTTGCTGTCCCCTCTAAACAATTCAACACACATCTACTAATGTCTAAACCGTTGGAAACAAAAGTGAGTGCACCTTTAAGTGAAAATGTCCAAATTGGGCCCAAAGTGTTAATATTTTATGTGGCCATCATTATTTTTTAGCACTGCTATAACCTTCTTGGGCATGGAGTTCACCAGAGCTTCACAGGTTGCCACTGGAGTCCTCTTCCACTCCTCCATGACGACATCACAGAGATGGTGAATGTTAGAGACCTTGTGCTCCTCCACTTTCTGTTTAACCACTTCAGCCCCGGAAGGATTTCCAGCTTTAGGACCAGAGCCCTTTTTGTGATTCGGCACTGCGTCGCTTTAACTGACAATTGCGCGGTCGTGCGACGTTGTACCCAAACAAAATTTGCGTCCTTTTTCCCACAAATAGAGCTTTCTTTTGGTGGTATTTGATCTCCTCTGCGTCGTTTCTGATTGCCGCTATAAACAAAAGAAGAGCGACAATTTTGCAAAAAAAAAAAACAGATTTATTACTTTTTGATAAAATACAAATCCAAAAAAAAATATAAAAAAACATTTTTTTTTCCATCGGTTTTGGCCGATTTATATCCTTACTCATATTTTTGGTAAAAAAATCGCAATCGGCGTTTATTGATTGGTTTGCGCAAAAGTTGCCGCGTTTACGGATGATGAGAATTCATTTCTGGGGTATTTATTTTTATTTTTTACTAGTAATGACGGTGATCTGCATTTTTTAGCAGTACTGCGATATTGCAGCAGACATGTCGGACCATTTTGACACTTTTTTGGGACCATTGGCATTTATACAGGGATCAGTGCTATAAAAATGCACTGATTACTGTGTAAATGCCATTGGCAGTGAAGGGGTTAACCTGCAGGGGGCGCTCTAAGGGTTAACTGTGTTCCCTGGGCGTGTTCTAACTTTGTGTGGGCTGCCCTGGCTGGGGAAAGGGGATGATCACAGCTTCCATATACAGGAAGGCTGTGATCATCGCCCTTCCCCCTTCAACAGAACGGAGATCCGTGTTTACATACATGGACCTCCGTTCTTTCAGTGCGGTGGAGCCATCGCGGGTAGCCGGCAGCGATCAAGTCCGCCCTACCTGATCCCTGGCTCCCCCCAAACACAGCGCGTGTGCTCACAATGCTAGTTATCGCGGCCGCCGTCCTGTGACAGCGGTTCGCGATAACAGGCCACCTTGCCGCCGTCAAACTGCGGCGGGCGGTCGGCAAGTGGTTAAACAGTGAAAGTTCGATTTATGAGGGGACAGCACACTCATTAAAGGCCCGTCATTTCATGAATGTCCTACAGGACAACTTCATGTCCCAATTGGTGGATTCCCCAACTAGAAAGAATGCCCTGTTAGATCTATTAATTATGGACAATCCAAATCTGGTCGCAGACATGGCGATACGTGATAATTTGGTATCTAGTGACCATAGAATGATAGCATTTATTGTAAATCACAGCAAAAAGAGGCAAGAGGGCAGCACTAAAACACTAATTTTTAAGCGGGCCAATTTTTCAAGGCTGCGGTTATTACTGCAGGACATAAATTGGGACACAGTCCTAGAAAAAATGAACACGGAAGAAAAATGGGAATGCTTTAGGAGCATATTACATAAGGGTATTGCACAGTGCATTCCAGTGGGTAATAAATATAAAAGGGCAAAGGTCAAACCTGGGTGGGTAAACAGTAATGTGAGAAGCCTCATTAAAGAAAAAACTTGGCCTTTAAAAAATATAAAGGGGTGGGTCACCTTCTGAATTCCAAAACTACAAGGAATGTAATAAGAAGTGGAAAATGCAATCAGGGTGGCTTAAAATGATTATGAGAAACACATAGCGGAGGAGAGTAAAAAAAAACTCTTTAAATATATTAATAATAAAAAGGCAAAAACAGAGCACATTGCACACTTAAAAGATGATGATGGGAGGATGGCCACAGATGACACAAAAAAGGCAACTATATTAAATACCTTCTTCTCCTCAGTTTTTACGCAGGAAAAGGAGGGGCTTACCAACCGCAACTATACTGTTAGTGCCACAGCACAGGACATACCCCCGTGGTTAACAGAGGCTGGAGTCAAAGAAAGATTAGAGAAACTTAATACAAATAAATCGCCAGGACCAGATGGCTCACAGGGAACTTAGTCAGGTTATAGCCAGGCCATTGTTCCTAATCTTTGTGGATTGTATAATGATGGGATTGGTACCAGCCCATCTGAGGAAAGCCAATGTGGTGCCAATATTTAAAAAAGGGCAGAGACATATTTCTGGGAATTACAGGCCAGTCAGCCTAACATCAATAGTGGGTAAGTTATTGGAGGGGATAATTAGAGACTGTATCCAAAAAAGTAACTGAGGAAGGTAACATCATTAGCAGTAATCAGCACGGGTTTATGAGGGGTTGTTCCTGCCAGACAAACCTGCTAACATTCTACAAGGAAGTGAGCGGCCATCTAGATAGGAGGAGGTCAGTGAATGTAGTGTACCTGGATTTTGCAAACATTTTTGACACCGTTCCCCATAAACGCTTGATTTACAAGTAGAGTTGAGCGAGCTTCTGGAAGTCCGGGTTCTGCTGGTTCAGCCGAACTTCGGGACAAAGTCCGGGTTCGGGTCCGGACAGAACCCGAACTTTGTCCCGAACCCTGAACCCCATTGAAATCAATGGGGACCCGAACTTTTGGGCACAAAAATGGCTGTAAAAAAGTCCTGGAAAGTCCTAGAGGTCTGCAAAAGGAAGGAAATGGGGGTAAGGGTGGGACAAGTGCCCTACAAAGAAATGGGGACAGGGAAATAGCTAAAAGCATTTTTAAAAAAATAATTTCATAAAAAAATCAAAAATGGAGGTGGATGTGGACCATCTTCAAACTGTGTCTGAAAAGTATTAATTAACGGTAGAAGCCATATCACTGTTCTAAAATCATCTTCAAACTGTGTCAAAAAAGTATAAATAAGCCGGGAGAACCCATATCACTGTTCTGCAAACATCTGGAAA
>BLSH010147574.1:73598-105919 GCA_018402905.1 Glandirana rugosa
TAGTCGTCCGTATCCACACATGTCGGATAACGTAATCCCATACGTAAGGTTGTGAGTTTGTGTGTACGTACGCACACACACACACACACAGACACACATACATATATATATGTCAACACAAGTTTTAATAAGTTGGGGGTTACGACATTTACCAAAATCCCTTAAATCACATGTAAACATTAACATAAGACTTACTTTAGGATGTTCCTGAAGAATTTCTTGGTATACGTTGATTTTACTGTAGTTAATCAAAACATTATGTCATCATCTACAAAGAAAACACTAATGAAGTAACTGTATTAATAAGTTGGGGAATTTCTGATGGTGAGACGCTCCCTGATATCCACAGGTGTTTTCAATGCCTGATTGAAAACACTTCATTGAACCTCTGTTCTTCAGAGTGGTAGTCTTTAAGGGGTTGAATAATTATGTCAATGAAGTAATCACAAAAGAAACATCTACTACTGTATTACAAAACTAATTGATGTCATTTTAGTTGCATATGGTTCTTTAAGAAGTCCTTGTAGGATTTCATTCAGAATACAATTACAAATGTACACTAAATTCCCTAAAACCATTTACAGCATTGGGGGTTGAATAATTTTGAACACAACTGTATATATATACATACACACAGACACACACACACACACACGCATGCATGTGTGTTTGAGTGTTGGAATGCATACCCTAATGCAATAGGCTGTACACACCTATGCCTGCTGATCAGACTGGATGGCGACCATGGTTCTAAAGTCTAAACATTTCTTTGCCTAATGCATTCTTTGCACCAAGGTAAAAAATGTTTAGGCATCAGTATCGCCCCTCACCCCCCTTTTACTTACCTGAGCCCTCATTTGATCCAGCGATGTGCACGTCTGCAGCTCTTCTCTCCCCTCTCTTCTGTGTCTCACTGGCTTTGCTGAGGGAGCAGGAGCCTTTGGCTCCCCCTGCTGTCAATCAAAGTCAGTGAAGAGGGTGCAGGGGGTGGGGCAGAGTTACACTATCTGTGTCTATAGAGCGTGGATGGCGAACATTGGCACCACAGATGTTTTGGAACAACATTTCCCGTGGCGCTCATGCACTGTGCAGTGTAGTTGAGCATCATGGGAAATATAGTTCCAAAACTTCTGGGGTGCCAAGGTATGCCATCACTACTATAGAGACTCGGGAGCGAGCCCGCAGGACTGCCCCCATAGGAAGCGGCTTTCTGTGGTAGCAATTTCCAGAGATGAGGAGACCAGAGTGCCTTCAGGGGACCCGGGATGAGGAGGCTCAGTAATACCATTGGTAAGTAGAGGGGCTGCATATTTGCGTTAATTGCCCTCAATGCATGTTGTGTGCTCCCGGCAGTTTTCGGACCATGTGACTGCCGTGATTAGTGGTCACGTGATCTTAAGCTGTGCCCCGCCTCCCAGCGTCATAAACCTCTTAAAGGGCCAGGAGACGCCGGCGCCAAGAGGTTAATTAAATCGCAACTGGCACATAAAAAGGTGAATATACAACCTCCAAACAACAGTATAATAAAAGAAATGTGCAGCGCTTCACTGTGATCAATAAAACAAAAGTCCTATTGCATACAATAAATAAAGTCTGAATAGTAAATCTGTGATGTAACCTAGAAGGAATCTTAAATATACACAGAAAGTTGTTGCAATGATCCCTTTATCATTGGGATCCCTTGAGAACGTGCATGCGCACAAAACGTGTCAGGAGGGGCCTACACGCTGACGCCATCGCCGCCGTATCCTCGTGGTACAAGCGGCGGACATCTTTCTTTTTTTGCACAGTGTCTGACCCCATTGGAGTAGACATGTGTACTGCTGAAAGATTCATTCATTTTCGTTTTATTCGTTTTTTTTTCCGTTTTCCGTGTCATTCGTTATGATCAAAATTTGTTATTTCAAATAAATGTAAAAACTCGGAAATTCGAAAATTCAGAAGGTCGGATATTCAAAAATTCGGAAAGTCAGATATTCGAAAATTCAGAAATTTGAAAATTCAGAAATTCGGAAATTTGGAAATTCAAAAATTCGGAAATCTGAAAATTTGAAAATCCGAACATAAATCCAAAATGATAAACTAACTAATAAAAACCAACTATGAAATTATAGGTATTGGAATTTCCGTTCAAATTTGGCTGTTAGTGAACATAATGAATACAAATTTATCCGAAGTTACAAATTATCCAAAATAATGAATACTGCATCTAAACAAATGGAACGTAACAAATTATTAATAATAAATAATAATAATAATAATAAAAACATATTATTATTATGATTATTATTTATTATAATTAATTTGTTATGTTCTATTCGTTTAGATGCAGCATTCATTATTTCGGATAAATTCGTATTCGTTATGTTCACTAACAGCCAAATTGGAAAGGAAGTTCCAATACCTATAACTTCATAGTTAGTAATAGTTATTATAAGTTAGTTATTTATCATTTGAGATTTTCATCTTTATTTTCGGATTTTCGGATTTTTCGAATTTCAGAATTTTGGATTTCAAATTTTCGGATTTTCGAATTTCAGAATTTTCACATTTCAGAAAAATTTATTAAACAGATTTTCGTTATTTGGATATTTTGGAATTAACAAATTTTTTTGAATTTCATTGAAAAACTAATTCGGAATGAAACGAATTGCACATGTCTACATTGGAGTTCATTATGCAATCAACACACCTGAGCATGATGCCACTAAGCTTCATAATAGCAGTCCAAGGCATGTCATTGCTTGCCATCTGGTGAGTGTTTAGATTGGTGGAGGTGTACCACTGTGAAGGACCACCCACCCTGGGTGAAGAATGTTTATTTGATGCTGGATTTTGTCTGTTTTCTGGTGAGTGATTTGGCAGTTCACACTTTCTGCATATATAGTCCCGTATGGTCACGTCAAAGATTTACTATTAAGGCCCCTTTCACACGGGGTGGATCCACTCAGCGGACTCCGCCAGCTCAGTGGGGATCGCTCCATTGATCTGGACGGCGGATGACAGGTCTGCTCACTGTACAGGGACGGACCTGTCAGAGCCCCCGCTCTCCTCTATGGGGAGATTGGGTGAAAACGGACATGCAGTCCTGATCCACTGGATGGAAGGCGAACATATCGCCCATACGTCTATTTTGAGCGGATCTTATTGGATCGGATGGCAGACGGATGTCAGCGGACACATCTCCGCTGGCATCTGCCTGCCCATAGAAGTGAATGGGTGGGCCGCTTGGATCAGCCTGAAAAATGGACAGTGTGTGAAAGGGGCCTAAGACTTTAGTTATCGTAGCAATAGCACTTTTGTTTTATTAATCACAGTGAAGCACTGCACATTTCTGTTATTATACTGTAAGTATGTTTATACTTACTTATGTTTAACCACTTCACCCCCGAAAGGATTTCCCAGGTTAGGACCAGAGCACTTTTTGCGATTCGGCACTGCGTCGTTTTAACTGACAATTACGCGGTCGTGCGACGTTGTACCCAAACAAAATTTGTGTCCTTTTTTTCCCACATATAGAGCTTTCTTTTGGTGGTATTTGATCACTGCTGCATCATTTCTGATCGCTGCTATAAACAAAGAAAGAGCGACAATTTTGCAAAAAAAAAAACAATATTTCTTGCTTTTTGCTAAAATTCAAATCCCAAAAAATATAAAAAAACTTATTTTTTTCATCGGTTTTGGCCGATTTATATTCTTCCTCATATCTTTGGTTAAAAAAAAATGCAATCGGCGTTTATTATTGCGCGTTTACGGATGATGAGAATTCATTTCTGGAGTTTTTTTTTTTACTAGTAATGGCGGTGATCTGCGATTTTTAGCGGTACTGCGATATTGGGGCAGACATGTCAGACATTTTTGACACTTTTTTGGACCCAATGACATTTATACAGAGATCAGAAATTTAAATGTACACTGATTACTGTATAAATGTCATTGGCAGTGAAGGGGTTAACCTGCAGGGGGAGATCTAGGGGTTAACTGTGTTCCCTAGGCGTGTTCTAACTGTGAGGGGGCTGGGCTACCATGGGCATAAGAGATCTAACTGATCCCAGTGACAGGGATCAGTACATCTCTTAAGTCCCCATTGACAGAGCGGGGAACCGCCGCATTTACATCGGCGGTTCCCTGCTCTTTGGCTCTGGCAGCTCATCGCAGCTCGCCGGCGGACATCGGGTCCGCCCGAGCCGTGGGCACACTCCTCCGGCGTGTGCCGGGCACAAGAGCGTGCCGGCGCGCACTCGCCCCCTAGCTGCGCCTGCGCGAATCGCCGCCTTCCTACGGCGATTCGCGGGACGCATCCACACCGCCGCAGTAAATATACTGCGCGCGATGTGGAAGCGGTTAAACTTACTGTTTGTTATTTTAAAAAAAATAATAAAATGTTGATTTTGATTTAAGAATCCCACCATGAGTCATGTTACGAAAACCGATGCCCCATACACACGGTCCGAAAATCAGATGACCGATCGTCGTTTTTTTTTTTGCATGTTAATCTCAGATCGAATCGGAAGAGTTTACTAAAGTCACAAAAATTCTCATACAACAGAATAAAAAATCGGAAGTGATGTCATGTGTTGTAGTGTATTTGTATTGTATTTTCGGATGACAGTTGTACTGATTAATGCAAATCCTATGATGTGTTATCATACGATCAAAATTTTCATGCATGTCCGATCGGATATTATCGGATGAACTGTCATGATTGGCTCTCATAAGCTGTGTACTAACGATCCGATTATCGTATGATCATCGCATCGTAAGCGGTATTTTTCGTCTGATTTTCGGATTGTGTGTACGGGCCTTAACAGCAGTACAAGGACTGTCTTTGCTGTCTTTGTATCTTTTTTATTTAGTATAAAATAAATACATTATAACAGCAAGGCAACTTCTAGCTGTACAAATAATAGATAGCAGCATTTTACATTCAGTAACAAGGTGTGAGTGTCAGAGATACTATTAGATCTTCTCCCCCAGCGCTCACAGGAATATCTGCATATAAAATATTTTCCTGTGCTGTGTAGCGTGCAGTGCGTTGGTGGAGTTCCCAGTCCGCTGCACCTCTGGATTATAACAGCTCGGAGATCTGAAGTGATTGTTACCAAAAAAGGCTGAGCATGCCAGAACACATACAGATAAAACATCTGAAAGATAAAACAAGCTCGGATTGCTCAATGACCATAAAGATACAGTTTAATAACACCTTAAAGTTGTATTAAACCCTCAGCAATTTAAAGTTTTACATATTGATCCCCAAAAAATAAACAATGTCCAGTAAACTTTTTGCTAAAATTCTTACCCTAAAATTTACAATTTCCAACTTTCAATGCTACTGGCTCCTGCGCTGTCAGTGCTGCTTCCCTGGACTTCCCAGTCTTCACAGAAAAGAATTACCAATGGACAGTGCAGTCTCCATCCAGTCTGTTCACTTGGAGAGGGGAGAAGGAGACACAACTTTAGTCCCTGCATACGTATGGCTCCATAGGGTGCTGCAAGAGCCTCCATGTAACAGGAAGCTTAGGGCAGCGGTCATGATAGTAGATTAAAGCGGAGTTCCATCCAAAAATGGAACTTCCACTTTAAGCACCCCTCGCCCCCTTACATGCCACATTTGGCATGTCATTTTTTTGGGGGGAGTGGGAACCCGCTTTTTAGAGGGACTTCCTGTCCCTCTTCCTCGTTCCGCTTCGGGGCCGCCTAGGCGACTCCTCCTCTCCCCCTAGGCGGCCCCTCCCTCCTGGCAATCTTCTGGGACACATCACAGGTCCCAGAAGATTACCTGGCCACTGGGAACGCACAGTGTGACTCGCGCATGCGCAGTGCGTGCCTGGCCGTGAAGCCACGACTGGTGCCCACACTTACAATGCTGGCGCCGCAGGGAGGAGGGGGAGATGAGCGAGGCTTCGGGCGCAGCCATCGCTGGACCGGGAGACAGGTAAGTCACTGTTTATTAAAAGTCAGCAGCTACACTTTTTGTAGCTGCTGACTTTTAATAAACTAAAAAATCGTTTTGAACTCCGCTTTAAAGTGTTTCTAAATCCACAACAGTAAAATCAGTCTTTATATGCAGCATGGCATGCTTGTTATACTCACTGTGGAACTTAAGGGGTTAATCCTCAGCACTGTTTAGCCACTTGCCAACCGCGTCGTGTAGATTTACCGCTGCAAAGTGGCATATATAGACGGCGATTTGCGCAGCCACAGTTCCGGGCGGGCACGCCCCGCCGCTGGCACGCTCTGGTGCCCGCCGTAAGCTGCGCGAGTGTGGTTGTGGGTCGGGCGGACTCGATGTCCGCCGGCGACCCGCGATCACCTAATACAGAGGCAGAACGGGGAACCGTCAATGTAAACACGGCGGTTTCCTGTTCTGTTAGGAGACATGACAGTGATCTACTGATCCCTGTAATCGTGATCAGTTAGATCTGTCATGTCCCTGCCAGCCCCACCCCCACACAGTTAGAACACAGTGAGGGAACACACTTAATCCCTTGATTGCCCCCTTAGTGTTAACCCCTTCCCTGCCAGTGACATTTATACAGTAATCAGTGGCTATTTTTAGCTCTGATCGCTGTATAAATGTCAATGGCCCCAAAAAAGTGTCAAAGGTGTCCGATCTGTCCGCCACAATATTGCAGTCCCGCTAAAAATCACAGATTGCCACCATTACCGATGAAAAAAAATATATAAAAAATGCCATAAGTCAATTAAGTTTTTAGACGCGATAACTTTTGCGCAAACCAATCAATAAACGCTTTTTCCGATTTTATTTACCAAAAATATGTAGAAGAAAACATTTTGGCCTAAACTGATGAGTAAATTAGTTTCTTTATTTTTATTTTTTGGATATTTATTATAGCAAAAAGTAAAAAAAAATTTTTTTTCAAAATTGTCGCTCTTTGTTTGTTTATAGCGCAAAAAATAAAATACCACCAAAAGAAAGCTCTATTTGTGGGAAAAAAGGATGGCAATTTTGTTTGGGTACAGCGTCGCACGACCGCGCAATTGTCAGTTAAAGCGACCCAGTGCCGAATCGCAAAAAGTGCTTTGGTCAGGAAGGGGGTAAATCCTTCCAGGGCTGAAGTCGTTAAAAAAGGCTGTTTTATTCTGTATCCATAGATTCTTCCCTCCTGCACTGTCTATCTGAGCGAGTTCATATAATACACAGCAAGGGTGGTAAAGATGCACATGCTCAGTTTAGTCTCCATTGCTGGAGAGAACATTTCCTGTTTCAGTTGAACTGTTCAGGTCACATGATATTGACATCACACATGTGGATGTGTATACAGGCTGTAGTGGAAATCTCCTCCTATTTGAACACACAGCTATGGACAAACTGTGTAGGTTATCAGGAAACTGTGGTATACAGTATTTTAATGTAAAAAGAAGATTTATAAGCTGTGGGCACTGTTTGGGGGGGGGGGGGGGAGATTAACTATTGTCATATTACTGGGTTTAGTAACACTTTAAAGTGGTTGTCAACCCGTGACAACCACTTTCACCTATAGGTAAGCCTATAATAAGGCTTACCTGTAGGTGCCCTGCATATCTCCCAAACCTGCATGGTTTAGGAGATATACAGTTTACTAAATGTGGCGACGTCATTTCGGCACATGCGCAGTGAAGAAACAGCCTCCGTGCCGTTTCTTCACTGTGATCGTGCTGTGACTGGCGGCTCCCGTGCGCATGCACAGGAGTGACGTCACGCGACTCTGGCCAGTCACAGAGCCGGAGATCGCACCCCGGAAGGAAGAGGCACATAATGGGCTATGTGATGCATAGTAGCCCATTATGCATCTACTTTGCAGGGGAATGTAGAGGAAGTAAACCCCATTTGGGTTTACTTTCTAAAGCAGATCTTCACTGCATCTGAGCACCACAAACCAAAAACACTATTTAATTCATTTTTAGCAAACTCCCCCATCCATCTATAGATCTATGTTTTTTTTTGTTGAGAAAATACTTTAAAAAACACCCCCTAGCATTTCTGGCCGTGAACATCTCGAGTAAACGCAGATGATTCATGTAGCATTTACTTCCACTAATCCATATGACTTTAGCTCAAGCATGTATGCACAAGATTGTGCTTAGCTGAGAAAACCTCTCCTCCCCTCCTGAAGACTCCTGGGATATATGACATAATTTGCCTAGGCAAGAAACCAGGAAGTAACCGAAGAAATGAAAATAAGTAAATATGGTTACTTATACTTTCCTATCTATTTACTAATGTTAGCAGCATAAGGATTACAAATAATCAGTGTTGATTGGGAGAAAGAAGATCCACTTTAAACAGGAACATAGGCAAGAATTAAAAGATAAAGAAGCTACATACTCAGTAAGTGATTAAATCAGCTTCTGAAAGTGCTAACGCCTTCCCACCCGGCCTATATTTAAATGATGGCTGGGCGTGAGCTCTCCTGTTCGGGGCGGATGTTATATGACGTCCTCCCCAGAATGTGCTAAACTACGGCGCGATCAGCCACCGGACACAGCCAATGACAGATCGGTGTACCAGCCCGCTGCCAATACCATGTGATCGCTGTGACTAATCACAGCAGATCACATGACAGTTGAACACAATGGATGGCTTCCATTCATGCCTAGACATGTGCGGTTCATTTCATTCCAGATCGAAATCCAAATGAAAATTTTCATTATTCTGAGATTTGGATGTAACGAAGTAAAACAAATCTGAAATAACGAAAATTTCATCCAAAATACCACATTATCTGAATTTGAAAAGGGGAACATATTGCTGATTTCCTTCAAAGACTGTGTATTAGCGAACCTAAAAGAATTGATGTTGTTTTGAAGGTAAAGGGTATTCAAATATTGATCTGATTTTGATTTTTCTTTAGTCCGCTCACTCTGCATTTTTTAAATTGATGAAAATAAACAAGTAAAACACCGTAGATGTTTTTGAAAGTATTCTTACATTACATTATTTCTTCACGCCTGCCTAAAACATTTGCAAAGCGCTGTACATGGAGACATCAAAATTTTGAGGTCAAATATTGCTTTCGTACCTTTATAACACTTCACAAATTCTGAATAAACCCTATTATTAATACAAAGAAGATTAACCACTTCCGCCCCGGAAGGAATTTCCCCCTTCCTGACCAGAGCACTTTTTGCGATACAGCAGTGCGTCGCTTTAACTGACAATTGCGCGGTCCTTGTACCCAAACAAAATTGCCGTCCTTGTTTTCCCACAAATAGAGCTTACTTTTTGCTATAATACATATCCAAAAAAAATATAAAAAAACAAATTTCTTTCTCAGTTTAGACCAATATGTATTCTTATATACATATTTTTGGTAAAAAAAAAAATCGCAATAGGCGTATATTGATTGGTTTGTGCAAAAGTTATCGTGTTTACAAACTGTGGATTTATGGCATTTTTATTATTTATTTATTTTTTTACAAGTAATGGCAGTGATATGCGATTTTTAGAGGGACTGTGACATTACGGCAGACAGATCGGACACTTTTGACATTTTTTGAGACCATTGACATTTATGCAGCGATCAGAGCTTTAAATAGCCACTGATTACTGTATAAATGTCCCTGGCAGGGAAGGGGTTAACACTAGGGGGCAATCAAGGGGTTAAATGTTCCCTAGGTAGGTGTTTCTAACTGAGGGGGGAGTGTAGTGACTGAGGGTGGAGAGAGATCGCTGTTCCGAATTACTTGAAACAGCAGATCCCTCTCCACCTCCCTGTCAGAACGGAGATCTATTTGTTTACATCAACAGATCCCCGTTCTGGCTCTGTGAGGAGTGATTGCTGGTGGTTGGCAGGCTTTGCGCCCACCAGCCATGCGCATTGGCTCCAGAAATGTATGCCCCCTACAGTCTCTTAAAGCGCCGCCATACAGCAACGCCGATTTGCGCAATAGAGCTGACCTGCCGCTGTAAAACGACGGTGGCTGGTTGGCAAGTGGTTAATGTGGTAATAATCAAACCGTCAATTTTTCTGGTGAATGAATCATTTTAACATCATGTGTGTCCAGATCAACATATATGCCTCATAACCTAGGACCCTTCAATTTTTCTATGTTAGTTTTAACACTTTCTTTTAAGGTTTAAGCCTGCCATAGATGGTGCGATTTATTATATCTTTTAATGTGAAAACACTGAAGAAATGGCACTTTGCTACAATATAAAGTAGTGAGTGTACAGCTTGTATAACAGTGTAAATTTGCTGTCCCCTTAAAAGAACTCAACACACAGCCATTAATGTCTAAACCGCTGGCAACAAAAGTGAGTACACCCCTAAGTGAAAATGTCCAAATTCGGCCCAATTAGCCATTTCCCGTCCCCGGTGTCATGTGACTCATTAGTGTTACAAGGTCTCAGGTGTGAATGGGGAGCAGGTGTGTTAAATTTGGTTTTATTGCTCTCACTCTCTCGTACGGGTCACTGGAAGTTTAACCTGGCAACCTCAAAGAACTAGCTGAGGATTGAAAAAAAGAATTGTTGCTCTACATAAATATGGCCTAGGCTATAAGGAGATTGCCAAGACCTTGAAACTGAGCTGCAGCAAGGTGACCAAGACCATACAGCGGTTTAACAGGACATGTTTCACTCAGAACACGCCTCGCCATGGTCAGCCAAAGAAGTTGAGTGCACGTGCTCAGCATCATATCCAGAGGTCGTCTTTGGGAAATAGACGTATGAGTGCTGCCAGCATTGCTGTAGAGGTTGAAGGGGTGGGGGGCCAGCCTGTCAGTGCTCAGACCATATGCTGCACACTGCATCAAATTGGTCTGCATGACTGTTGTCCCAAAAGGAAGCCTCTTCTAAAGATGATGCACAAGAAAGCCTGAAAACAGTTTGCTGAAGAAAAGCAGACTAAAGACATGGATTACTGTAACCATGTTCTGTGGTCTTATCAGACTAAGATAAACGTATTTGGTTCAGATGGTGTCAAGCTTGTGTGGTGGCAACCAGATGAGGAGTACAAAGACAAGTGTGTCTTGCCTACAGTCATGCATGGTGGTGGGAGTGTCATGGTCTGGGGCTGCATGAGTGCTGCCGACACTGGGGAGCTACAGTTCATTGAGGGAACCATGAATGCCAACATGTACTGTGACATACTGAAGCAGAACATGATCCCATCCCTTTGGAGACTGGGTTACAGGTCAGTATTCCAACATGATACCGACCCCAAACACACCTCCAAGATGACCACTGCCTTGCTAATGAAGCTGAGGGTAAAGGTGACGGACTGGCCAAGCATGTATCCAGACCTAAACCCTATTGAGCATCTGTGGGGCATCCTCAAACAGAAGGTGGAAGAGCGCAAGGTCTCTAACGTCCACCAGCTCTGTGATGCCACCATGGAGGAGTAGAAGAGGACTCCAGTGGCAACCTGTGAAGCTCTGATGAACTCCATGCCCAAGAAGGTTGAGGCAGTGCTGGAAAATAATGGTGACCACACAAAATATTGACACTTTGGGCCCAATTTGGACATTTTCAGTTAGGGGTGTACTCACTGTTGTTGCCAGCGGTGTAGACATTAATGGCTGTGTGTTGAGTTATTTTGAGGGGACAGCAAATTTACACTGTTATACAAGCTGTACACTCACTACTTTACATCGTAGCAAACTGTCATTTCTTCAGTGTTGTCACATGAAAAGATAGAATAAAAGATTTACAAAAATGTGAGGGGTGTACTCACTTTTGTGAGATGTTGTATATATATATATGTATGTCTTTTAGTATCACTTAGTTCCTATGTCTTTTCAATATTGAGATGGAAACACAAGGCTTCTGTGGGATGATCTGTAATGTTTCCAGCTAAATAAAATGGGAACTATGTCAAAGCCAGCACTTGTGTTTGCTGTAATCATTTACAATCCTTTTCTTATAAATAGTGATATTGATGCCAGCAGTTACATAATAACAGGTTATTTGAAGAAACCTAGCGAAGGTAAAAATAAATATATAACGTCATCCTGCCAACGGCTTCAGCCCAGATTTCATGAACAGTCTAGTTGAGCAAACTGTAGGGTAGTGGTGTTCAGTGCTGCACTCAGGTCTGTTATAGTGGAATGTGCACACAGGATCCATTCTCTACCACGCAGTCTGTTTAATATAAAGCTGTATTCAATGCCTGTTACATCCAGAGAGGGAAAGCAGTCTTGTAATGAAGAGTCATAGTACAGGGAGAAGAACCTCAAATGCTAAAAACTAAAAGCTTCACAAAGTGTTTAAACTTTGTAACCAAATCTAACAGTAAATTTCCCAGTATGGATATTTTTACATAGTTGCATTGGTCCAACTTGAACCAATGCAACTATGCATATACCATCCCTCTAGGAGCTGGAAAACACTATAGTAGACACCCTCAGGAACCCAAGTGAAGTGTATACCAAGCAGCTTAAGGTGACCCTGTCCCTTGCCAGGTCCCTTCAGGTAGTCATCTCTTTTAAATATCTGGGAGTCCAGATCAAGTCAAGTCTTATTGTCATTCTACTACACGTGAGGACATACGGTAGAACAAAATGTCGTATCTCACAGGACCGCGGTGCTACATACTAATTAAACATAATTATAAATATACCAAAATAGAACACAGCGAAAAACTTAAAATAAAAAATTATAAACCTGTACACATCTGGAAACCATATAACTGTACATGCACTATGTATTTCTAAAAGTCTTTGTAGCAGCAAGTGCTTGTAAAGGTTTCTAGTGCATATTAAAGGATAAAAAGGAGAGGAAGTGAGAAGTTCCTGATCATGGTATGTAAGTGAGGTGTCAAAGGGGATTGGAGTTGAGAGCTCTCACAGCCTGAGGGAAAAAACTGTTAAGCAGTCTGACAGTCCGGGTTTTGATACTCCGGTACCTTCTACCTGATGGCAAGAGCTGGAAGAGACTGTGGGAGGGATGGGTAGGATCGTTCACAATACTGGTAGCTTTGCTGGAGCATCATGTATGGAAAATGTCCAGGATGGAGGGGAGAGGGACACCAATAATCTTTTTGGCTGTCTTCACTAGCCGCTGCAGGGTCTTGCGGTCAGCAGAACTGCAGTTCCCATACCAGACAATGATGCAGCTGGTCTGCACACTGTCAATGGTTCCCCTATAGCAGTGTTCCTCAACTCCAGTCCTCAAGGCCCACCAACAGGTCATGTTTTCAGGATTTCCATTATTTTGCACAGGTGATTTGATCCGTTTCACTGCCTTAGTAATTACCACAGCTGATTCATCTGAGGGAAATACTGAAAACATGACCTGTTGGTGGGCCTTGAGGACTGGAGTTGAGGAACACTGCCCTATAGAATGTAGTAAGGGTGGGTGGAGGGAGACTGGCTTTTTTAAGGTGGGGGAGAAAATATAGGGGCTGTTGTGCCTTCTTGGTTAGTGATGTGACGTTCGTCACATCACACCGGACCCAGTAGTTAACTCTTAACTTACTCCCACTTATTCATAAACTTAAGGATAAATGCTCAGCCTAGTGTAAGCTTACCCTTTCGGTCACTGGTAGAGTTAACCTTATCAAAATGGGTTGGGCCACTCAATTATTATATATATTTCATAATTCCCTGCAGTGGATTCCTCGTAAATGGTTTACACGTATTGATACCCTCTTTGGAAATTTCATATGGAAAGGAAAAATGGCTAGAATTAAACTGTCCACGTTACAATACAATAAAGATCAAGGCAGTTTAACGGTGCCCAACCCCAGATTCTACTTTTTGGCCTCCCAGCTCCAGCATCTAGGGGGATGGGGATGTTTGGATTACTCAGACTCAATATGCAAACTGTAACTGTCTAAGTCACTCAATTATTCAGCTATCTTTCATTTAGAAGCGGGCCTGCCCCATCACTACTTCTTTGCCCACAATATTTTTATTAAAAAAGCTTTGGGCTTCCATTAAAAAGAGTTTGGGAATAACAGGTTTCCTACCAGAAACGCAATTATGGTGTAATCCCTGCTATACTGAACTGCACACAATGGAGGGCTTTTAGACCTGGGAGACCTTGGAAATGTGCTATATTTCTCAGTTGTATAGCCAGTCCATCCTTAAGTCTTTCTCTGACCTTCAGAGGGAGTTTGAATTGCCAAGGCAGCAGTTCTTCAGGTACCTTCAACTTTGACATGCCCTGCAGACCCAAGCACAGCATTCTAGTTTGGAGCTTATCAGACGCCCACTAATCAGTAACATTTTATCTGACCAGTCTAAAAAAGGGAATGATTTCACAAATATACTCTACACTCTCTGCAACCATACAGGATGCAGCTAAATTGCCATGCAGACATAGATGGGAACAAGATATGGGTGAGTTTGGAGGGGAGATTTGGGAGAGTTGTCTACAGTCTATACCCTCTATCTCAGTCTCTCCTTCGTACAGACTCTCACAGTTGATGCTTTTACATAGGGCATATCGCACTCCAGTACACCTCTATTGCTGGGGAAGGAGAGATTCACCCCCATGCCCTACATGTAGCAGAGAGGAAGGAGACCTCATGACCTGCTGTGGCGTTGTCCAAAAGTTTTTAGAAATTGGAAAGCTGTGACCGTTACTATTTTGGCAGTATTTCAGATTACCATTCCTCTAGATCCGGTGATTTGTTTACTGGGGGCGGTGGATGAGGAGCTCTTTACCCCTCTGATTAATATAGCAGTGCTTAGACTCCTATGCCTTGATGTTTATTTAAGCTTGGGTCTTACCTAATTTATGGCTCCCTTATCTGGACATATTCTGCCCTTTTTGGCTCCCTTGATCATAGAGTGGAAAGGTCTGCTGTGATGTCTGTGTGCTTAATATTACCCCGTAATTGATTAATTGCCCCATTCCACCCACACCCATCATAGTATAAAACAAAGCTTTGCTTGCGGGGGAAGCATTGCAGGGGGTTAGACATTGCAGAGGGGTTCTTCCAACAAAGTGGGGTTCTTTAAATAAGTGGGCACTTCTGCTATTGCACTTCAGCGATTTGCACAAGGCACACACTAACATCAACCTACTTTCCATAACACCAGACTACAGGTAACCTCATTTCCAAATCCTAACACTTTCCTCTCTGAAACATGCATTCCTTACCTCTCCTTTTCACAATAGCAGCCTCTCTCCTCAAAACTATCTTTTCTTCACCCCTCTCCCCCACCCCACAATCTGTACATATCACCCTCACTTCTCCCCTCTCCCTATTACTGCACTCACCACCTCTTTCTAACTCTAAGCCCACATGCTAGCAAAACCCAGATGCTCAAGCACATCCCCTCATATAAATCATATTCCCATGCTGCCTCCCTTTCTCTTCTGCTTCTCCTAGCCTCTGGAGATATTTCCCCAAACCCTGGGCCTCCCTCATTTAACAACATCCAACATGCCCATCACCCCCACCCTCTGGCAGTAGTCGTGATCTACGCAATTTAATCTCCATTCCCCTTCTTCCCAAAACCAGCCTCCCCTTCTCCTGTGCCCTATGGAACGCCCGCTCTGTCTGCAACAAGCTCACCGCTGTTCATGACCTATTTGTCACTAATTCCTTCAATCTTCTTGCTATCACCGAAACCTGGCTACATGAATGCGATTCTCCTTCTCCTGCTTCCCTCTCCCATGGTGACCTTCTCTGAACTCACTCCCCTAGGCCTAATGGACGCAAGGGAGGTGGAGTGGGAATCCTCCTATCCCCACAGAGCACCTTTCAGGTTCTTCACTCTCCTCCCTCTCTTTCACTCTCATCATTTGAAGCCCACTGTATATGTCTATTCCCTCCAATCTCCCTAAGAATTGCTATGATCTATCGGCCTCCTGGACCACTGACAGCTTTCCTTGATGAATGTTCTGCCTGGCTACCCTACTTTCTCTCTTCTGACATTCCCACAATCCTTCTTGGGGACTTCAACATCCCAGTTAACACCAACACTCCTGCTACTTCTAAACTTCTTAGTCTAACTTCCTCATTTGACCTGAAGCAATGGGTACAGGCTTCTACTCACTCTGATGGAAACACCCTCGACCTTGTTTTCTCCTATCTATGCACTCCATGCAACTTCTCCAACAATCCTTTTCCCCTCTCCGACCACCACCTTATTAGATTCTCTCTCTCCCTGTCTTGCACCACCTTTCCCTCTAATCGCCTAACTGTCACCCGTAGAAACCTCCGCCAACTCAACACTTCTCTCCTCTATTCTGCTACTGACCACCTCTATGAAAAAATCTCACCCCTGTCCTGCCCCAACCAAGCCACTACCATCTACAATAAATCCCTGTCCTCCACCCTGGATGAGCTAGCTCCCCTCACCACACACAAAATCAGGCCTCGACCCCCACAACCCTGGCAAACAGGCGACACTAAAAATCTCAAAAAGCGTAGCCGCGCCCTGGAGCGTCTGTGGCACAAGACAAAGTCTCTCAAAGACTTCAACGAATACAAATCTGCCCTCCGTAAATACAATTCTCGACTCCACACTGCCAAGCAAACCTATTTTACCACTCTTATTAACACCTTCTCATCCAGTCCCCGTCAACACTTCTCTGCCTTCAACACCCTACTTCGTCCTCCTCCACCTCCACCCACTAACACACTCACTGCCCAGGAGATTGCTAATCACTTCAAAAGCAAGATTGACACAATTTGTGATGAAATCTCCACTCTACAGGCATCTTCCCCAGTTAACACCCCATGTCAACAAGCACAATCGACACTATCCTTGTTCAAACCTGCTACTATAAACGAGGTTGCTAAACTCCTTTCTAACGTCCACCTAACCACCTGTCCACTGGATCCTATTCCCTCTCAAATACTACGTTCTTCTTCTGACTCTATCCTACACGCTCTAACTCACATCTTCAGTCTCTCACTCTCTTCTGGCACCTCCCCCAATGCTCTAAAACATGCATTGGTCACCCCCATACTCAAAAAGCCATCCCTGGACCCTACTGATCTTAACAATCTACGCCTTATCTCCCTGCTCCCCTTTTCCTCCAAACTCCTCGAACGACTTGTCTACAACCAACTGAGTCAGCACCTTGTTAAGAATAACCTTCTTGACCCCCTTCAATCTGGATTTCGCCCTCAACACTCCTCAGAAACTGCCCTTCTTAAACTCACAAATGACCTACTAACCGCTAAAACCAATGGACACTACTCTGTACTCCTACTCCTGGACCTTTCAGCTGCCTTTGATACTGTCGACCACCCCCTCCTCCTCAAAAAACATTACTCCCTCGGTCTCCGTGACTGTGCTCTTCAGTGGCTCTCATCCTACCTATCCCATCGCACCTTCAGTGTCACGTACAATTCTACCTCCTCCTCTCCTTTTCCTTTCTCTGTTGGGGTCCCCCAAAGTTATGGTCTTGGACCTCTCTTATTTTCAATATACACCTCTTCCCTGGGCCAGATGATAGCCTCCCATGGCTTTCAATATAATTTTTACGCTGACGATACCCAAATCTACCTTTCCACCCCTCAGCTCACTCCATCAGTCTCCTTACGCATCACTAACTTATTAACTGACATATCTGCCTGGATGTCACACCACTTCCTCAAACTCAACTTGTCCAAAACCCAACTCATAATATTTCCTCCCCCACGTGTCGTTTCCCCTGACTTCTCTGTCAAGAGTAATGGTACAACCATCCACCCATCCCCACATGTTAGGGTGCTTGGTGTTATCCTGGATTCTGAACTCTCCTTTTGCCCCCACATCCAATCACTTTCTAAGGCTTGCCGTCTTAACCTCTGCAACATTTCCAAAATCCACAAAGCTCCTGATCCACTCCCTGGTCATCTCTCGCCTCGACTACTGCAACTCCCTCCTCATTGGCCTATCTTTATATAGACTATCCCCCCTCCAGTCCATCATGAATGCCGCTGCCAGACTCATCCACCTTACAAACCGTTCAGTGTATGCCACCCCTCTCTGCCAATCCTTCCATTGGCTGCCACTCGCCCAACAAATTTAATTCAAAATACTAACAATGAGCTACAAAGCCATACACAACTCTGCCCCCAGCTACATCACCTGCCTAGTCTCAAAATACCAACCTAATCGTCCTTTTCGCTCCTCCCATGACCTCCTGCTCTCCAGCTCCCTCATCACTACCTCTCATAATCGCCTCCAAGACTTCTCCCAAGCCTCTCCCATCCTCTGGAACTCCCTACCCCAATCTGTCAGACTGTCCCCAAATCTATCCACCTTCAGACGATCCCTGAAAACTTTTCTCTTCAGGGAAGCTTATCCTGCCTCCTCCTAACAAACACACTTCTTATCTTCTCAATCAGCTCATCCCCCACAGTTATTGCCCTTTTTGTATCATTTAACCCTCCCTCCTAGATTGTAAGCTCTAATGAGCAGGGCCCTCTGATTCCTCCTGTATTGAATTGTATTGTAATTGTACTGTCTGCCCTAATATTGTAAAGCGCTGCGCAAACTGTTGGCGCTATATAAATCCTGTATAATAAATAATAATAATAATATACATTGCTGGCAAGCAGATTGCCTGCTTTTAGACATCACGGTATTCCCTGTCAGTGAAACACTGGATCCAACAAGTGAATACAATCCTTACCAGTAAAAGTTAACATATCAGCATAGGAATGCGACTAAAATATTTTTTAAAATTTGGCAAACATGGCTGGATACTCCTGGGCTAGCCCTGCCACAGCTGGTCCTGTTCAGACTGCTACAGGTGTAAAATCCCGGAGTTTCCAAACTCCTTATAATTCGAAACCTTATTATAAATATGTAACAGTTTTCCGTACAACTTTTAGTTTGGCTCAATTGGGGTTTGATGTCTTTCTCTCACTGGATGCTCAATTACGATAAGGTTGGAGACCTATTGGTTGATGACATTTTGTTACGTTAAGTGTTTGATTAGAGACGAGAAGATCCGTCGCTCCAGGTGAGTAGAGGGAAGCCTGATGGATGTTGTGGGTGCCCGCCCCGGCTCGCCTCCGCATACAATAGATAAGAAGAAATGGCTGCACACCACAAACTGCGATCCAAAATCCTTTATTAGGACATCTCAAGTTTACAGGAGGACAACAAAGTGTTGAATGGTATTTATCTACTATTCAGCACTTTGTTGTCCTGTAACCTTGGGATGTCCTAATAAAGGATTTTGGATTGCAGTTCGTGGTGTGCAGCCATTTCTTCTTATCTTAAGTTAAGTGTGCTTTGCCTCCTCTTTGGAAGGCTGTTAGTTGAGTTTTGTAATGTCTAATATAATCACTATTGTGTCTATGTGTCCAGATACACTCTCTTTTAGAGTAATACCTGTAACAGGCATCGGAAGCAGTACACTAGCTGTGATTGCTTACCCTTGCTACTGGTAAGATTTGACTAATGCTGCATTCTCTATCTAAGATGTCAAAAGGTTAACCCACATCCCTAATGTCAATGTATTGAGTAGAGTGAAACCTAGGGAAACCAACTCTTCAAAGAGCAAAGGACTAAGATAAAACAAACAAAGTTTATTCATACATTTAAAAGGACAGGACCTTAGTGAATAGGTCTGTCATCGAAAAGTACACAAGAAAAATACATTAGAACCAAAACTGACATAAATGGAGTAACATACATGACATGTGATAATGGTGAAAAAAACAATAACAATACAGGACAATTAAAATACACTTATGACCACTCGCATCGCCATTAAGTGGCGGGAGAGACCCCACTTAGTGGCAATGTGAGTGGTCATAAGTGTATTTTAATTGTCCTGTATTGTTATTGTTTTTTTCACCATTATCACATATCATGTACAGTGCCTTGCGAAAGTATTCGGCCCCCTTTGAACTTTGCGACCTTTTGCCACATTTCAGGCTTCAAACATAAAGATATAAAACTGTAATTTTTTGTGAAGAATCAACAACAAGTGGGATACAATCATCAAGTGAAATGAAATTTATTGGATATTTCAAACTTTGACAAATAAAAAACTGAAAAATTGGGCGTGCAAAATTATTCAGCCCCTTTACTTTCAGTGCAGCAAACTCTCTCCAGAAGTTCAGTGAGGATCTCTGAATGATCCAATGTTGACCTCAATGACTAATGATGATAAATAGAATCCACCTGTGTGTAATCAAGTCTCCGTATAAATGCACCTGCACTGTGATAGTCTCAGAGGTCCGTTTAAAGCGCAGAGAGCATCACGAAGAACAAGGAACACACCAGGCAGGTCCGAGATACTATTGTGGAGAAGTTTAAAGCCGGATTTGGATACAAAAAGATTTCCCAAGCTTTAAACATCCCAAGGAGCACTGTGCAAGCGATAATATTGAAATGGAAGGAGTATCAGACCACTGCAAATCTACCAAGACCTGGCTGTCCCTCTAAACTTTCAGCTCATACAAGGAGAAGACTGATCAGAGATGCAGCCAAGAGGCCCATGATCACTCTGGATGAACTGCAGAGATCTGCAGCTGAGGTGGGAGACTCTGTCCATAGGACAACAATCAGTCATATACTGCACAAATCTGGCCTTTATGGAAGAGTTGCAAGAAGAAAGCCATTTCTTAAAGATATCCATAAAAAGTGTCGTTTAAAGTTTGCCACAAGCCACCTGGGAGACATACCAAACATGTGGAAGAAGGTGCTCTGGTCAGAGGAAACCAAAATCTAACTTTTTGGCAACAATGCAAAACGTTATGTTTGGCGTAAAAGCAACACAGCTCATCACCCTGAACACACCATCCCCACTGTCAAACATGGTGGTGGCAGCATCATGGTTTGGGCCTGCTTGTCTTCAGCAGGGACAGGGAAGATGGTTAAAATTGATGGGAAGATGGATGGAGCCAAATACAGGACCATTCTGGAAGGAAACCTGATGGAGTCTGCAAAAGACCTGAGACTGGGACGGAGATTTGTCTTCCAACAAGACAATGATCCAAAACATAAAGCAAAATCTGCAATGGAATGGTTCACAAATAAACATATCCAGGTATTAGAATGGCCAAGTCAAAGTCCAGACCTGAATCCAATCGAGAATCTGTGGAAAGAACTGAAAACTGCTGTTCACAAACGCTCTCCATCCAACCTCACTGAGCTCGAGCTGTTTTGCAAGGAGGAATGGGCAAAAATTTCAGTCCCTCGATGTGCAAAACTGATAGAGACATACCCTAGCGACTTACAGCTGTAATCGCAGCAAAAGGTGGCGCTACAAAGTATTAACTTAAGGGGGCTGAATAATTTTGCACGCCCAATTTTTCAGTTTTTTATTTGTTAAAAAAGTTTGAAATATCCAATAAATTTCGTTCCACTTGATGATTGTGTCCCACTTGTTGATTCTTCACAAAAAATTACAGTTTTATATCTTTATGTTTGAAGCCTGAAATGTGGCAAAAGGTCGCAAAGTTCAAAGGGGGCCGAATACTTTCGCAAGGCACTGTATGTTACTCCATTTATGTCAGTTTTGGTTCTAATATATTTTTCTTGTGTACTTTTCGATGACAGACCTATTCACTAAGGTCCTGTCCTTTTAAATGTAGGAATAAACTTCTTTTGTTTTATCTTAGTCCTTTGCTCTTTGAAGAGTTGGTTTCCCTATAAAGTCCCATTGGGGGGTTCACTCTACTCAATACACTTGCTATTGGTAATGACAAGTATTTCTGTCACCTGTACCAAGTATTTTTCACTGTATCATTGTTGTACCTGTATTGATTGTTTTACTTTTGTACCTGTATTGCTTGACTTTTACGACACAATAAAATATTTTCTGATTTAGAAAAAAAAAGTGACCCTGTAAAATATGTAAACCAGCAGCCCCTTAAAATAATAATTAAAAAAAATGTTAAACACTTGCATATCTGGAAGGCAAAGTGTTCATTCTTTGCTATATTGCAGAGTTACAGGTGCCACTGTTATATAGCCTGCCCCTTGCTGTGCATGTTGGGTTTTGGCACTGGCCGAAACATTATTCACATAGCATTAAAAAAATGTATTACCAAATCGAAGCTTACTTGTTTAGATGCTCTTTTTTGGAGCATCCAGCAAAATAAACTCCCCCCTTTGACTGCAAATACAATTTAACAGAATCAAGCGCTCTGTCATTTTACACTATGGTTCTGATTATGATTTCACCTTGCAAATTCTGAAGAAGACCTGAAGAACACTTCCTATACACCAGTGTTAATTTTGACATTAATGTTCAATTTAGTTTTAGACATAGTCTTTTGACTAAATATGCCATTTTAGTTTTAGTCAAATTTTAGTCCACTGAAATCTCCAGTACATTTTAGTCTACTAAAATCTCTGTTACAATTTATTTGACTAAAATATAATGGGTTTAGTTAAATAGACATGTGCAATTACAGGCGGTCCCCTAGTTACAAACATCTGACTTACAAACGACTCCTACTTACAAACGGAGGGAGACAACAAGAAGCGAGAGGAAATCTTCCCCTAGGAAGGGAAATTCACTCCTGTAAGAGTTATTATGGGAAAAAGGTGTCTCTATTGATGCTTTATCACCAAGGTTTGTTTCCACAACAACCCAAAATTTTCAAAATCCAATTATTATTGGAACAGGAAGTGAGGTGACATCTTCTGAACAGAAACATAGACAGAAGACAAACATTAGAGGGGTGTTACCCCTTCCCTATGCTATCCAAAAAGCTTAAAAATAGTTTTTTTTTGGCTGGAGTTACACATAAAAAATGTACCTGTTCTGACTTACAAACAAATTCAACTTATGAACAAACCTACAGTCCCTATCTTGTTTGTAACCCAGGGACCGCCTGTAGTTGAGTTACAAATTCATTTCGCATAAAATTCTGCATATTCGTTCATTCAGATGCTTCTTTTGACAAATGCATATAAAAGCGAATCTGTCAAACAAAAATCCAAAACAACGAAAACCTGAAAATACAAAAAGCTGAAAGAACGAAAAACGATTCAACCTACAAGTTTAACGAATCGATTACATTTGGATAATTTTGTTTTTTGCATTTTCTATTATAACTAAATTATTAAAGTGTCTGTTAAGCAATATAAGTAAGTCTATGCCAGCCCCTCTATTAGAGCCTGGCATAGCAAACTGTGTAAGTCTTTTGTAAAAACGAGGCTTGTAAATACGTGTTTAGAGTGATCTTCAGGCCGGTCACATGACTCGCGGCTGCTGTACAGCTCCGATGGATGGCTTCTGCAGGAGGGGCCGAGATCTCCCTCTGACGTCAGCTGGGAAGGTCACATAGCCGCTCAGCCCCTTCTGCAGTAGCCCTGGAAACTGGCCGAGAGTCACAATCAAGATAGCTCTAAACAGGTATTTACATGCCCCGTTTTTATAAAAGAATAATACAGTGTGGTATGCTTAGCTAAAATAGAGAGGCTGGCAGTGACCATTTCAAACTTTTTATTTGTACTAATAGCGGCGCAGGCGGCGGAGCCAGAGACGCAGAATACAGAGCTGACAGGCAGGGAGGAGGGGGTGAGGGGGAGAGATAAGAGCAGAGCAGGACTGCAGATGACAGAGGGACGTACGTTGACCAATGTAGTCAGGGCTCAGCAGCCCTGATTATCGTGGTCAGAGCAGAGAGGGGGATACAGGAAGTGGAGGGATCAGGGAGGTTTTTACAGTTTAGAGGGGGGCAGATTACACAGCATAAGCACTGTGCTGTTTAACCACTTCAGCCCCAGAAGGATTTACCCCCTTCCCGACCAGAGCACTTTTTGCGATATGGTACTGCGTCGCTTTAACTGACAATTGCGCAGTCGTGTGACGCTGTGCCCAAATAAAATGGATGTCTTTTTTTCCCCACAAATAGAGCTTTCTATTTATGGTATTTGATCACCTCTGTCGGTTTTACTTTGTGCGCTATAAACATACGAAGAGCGACAATTTTGAAAAATAAAATTTTTTTTTTACTTTTTGCTATAATAAATATCCAAAAAAAAAAAAAATGTATTCCTCAATTTAGGCCGATATATATTCTTCTACATATTTTGGTAAAAAAAATCGCAATAGGTGTATATTGATTGGGTTGCGCAAAAGTTATCATGTTTACAAACTATGATAATAGATTTATGGCATTTTTATTATTACTTTTTTCTTTACTAGTAATGGCAGTGATCTGGGGAATTATATAGGTACTGCGATATTGCGGTGGACAGATCAGACACTTTTGACACTTTTTTGGGACCAATGACATTTATACAGCGATCAGAGCTAAAAAAATAGCCACTGATTACTGTATAAATGTCATTGGCAGTGAAGGGGTTAACACTAGGGGGCAATCAAGGGGTTAAGTGTTCCCTAGGTAGGTGTTTCTAGCTGTGGGTGCAGTGTAGTGACTGGGGGTGGAGAGAGAAAGCTGCTCCCAATCACTGGGAACATCAGATCTCTCTCCACTCCCCTGTCAGAACGGGGATCCATTTGTTTACATGAACAGATCCCCATTCTGGCTCTGGGCGCCCCCACTTGCATCGGCTCTAGAGACGTGCAGCGGGCACGCACGCCTCCTACAGTCTCTTAAAGTGCCACTGTACAGCTACATTGATTTGCACAATAGAGGCGACCTGCCGCCATCAAACGACGACGGCTGGTCGGCAAGTGGTTAATCTGCTTTAAGGGGCCAGGATCTGTATTTTTTTTTTTGGGTTAACAAACAATTTAACTATTGTATTGGTGCCCCCGAAGGAGCTGCTGAATTATATATATGACCCGGGGCCTCCCTCTGATTATCCTGCAGCCAGTCACAACTGATTTTTCACACTGCCAGGTGCACACATACAATCCTGCTCGTTATTTCAATGATCAGTCTAGGGGATGAATTTTTGTTGCATTATTGTAGAACTTGGATAGGAGAAGGGAATGGATGGGATACTCCAGATTAACTGACTCCAAGTGAGGACAACTTCTCCCTATCTCTGTACAGCAGACTGTCAGTGGCACTACATAGCAGACTGATCTCAGTAATGCAGGTAGCAGGCTGATTCCAGTGAAACAAGTCCCCTTCCAAGCAATAAAGGACAGGCCGGACCTTGCTTCTTCAAGACACTCGCCAGTATCTCCTTTCTAGATCAATGTGGCAGACTACCAATAACTCTTAATGGCATCCTGATTCCAGTGGAACAGGTCCCTTTTTAAGCAATAAAGGATAAGCCGGACTCTGTTCTTCAAGACACTCACCAGTGTCTCCTTTCTAGCTCACACATCCAATTAGCTGATTATGAGGAGCAGGAGGGACAATTCTAGCAACTCAGTCTCAGGGATCCCTTCATGGGTCTGTACTCACACCATGTCCCGTGACAGCTGGTAGCCTCTCTCTCCCAACTTCCAAGCGACACTTTGCCACTGTGATACCAGACTGGATCCAAGGATGTCCCACTGTGTCAGCTTTAAAGAACTCTGGGCTGCAGCTTCAGCAACTTCAGCTAGGCCTCGACCAGGCCCAGCATCTGGCAGCCCCCTGGATAGGCCTCAAGCCTAGCAGCCAGGAGATGAACATACACCTCCACCCCTGAGGCCTGGGTGGGTTGGAACTCCTGACCTTGAGCCCATGCGCTCCTTTTTATATTAAGGTGTTCACCCAAAATGCAGTCCCCTGCTAGTTGGTCAGAACCACCTCCACATACACCTGCTGTCACTGGCTGGGTTTTCCTCCCACTGTCCAATAGGGACACATACTACTGGACAGTGTAAAACCTTCCAGACCACATGAATCCGCACCAGAGCACACTGAGCAGACCTTACTCAAATCAATGCTCTCTGATAAGCAGATAGCATATACATTTACCTGTCTGCTCTACTGTTAAGCAGAGAGAGCCAAAAACTCTATACACTCTCTAATACCCAAACTAGAGGGGCGCTACACTATTATTATAGTTTTTATTATTATTATTATTATTATTATAAACGATTAAATTATAGGTAAAATAGCTGAAGTGAGTAATTCTTCTATTCAGGTCTCTGCACCATAGCAGCTAATTTGGGATAGATTAGATTTACATTTTTTTTTTTGGAATTTCCTCTCAAATTTGGCTAAAGTAACTGTTAGTTAACATAACGAATGCATCCGAAGTTACAAATTATCCGAAGTAACGAATGTCGTATCTAAACCAATGGAACAGAACAAATACAAATGCATCCGAAGTTACGAATGCTGATTATAACGAATGATCCGATAAACGAAAAATAAGAAAAAAAAAATTAGACGAAAATGAACCTAAACAAATTTTTTGGTAGTGCACATTGTAATGCATGATTTAAGCATTTCTCTAGAATTTCCAAACTCATTATATACTCCTGGAGTAAAAATCTAATACCATGTAGTAGGGATGGGGAAGTAAATGAGAGCGAGGGAGTGCACGGGGCAGAGAAGTGGTCTGGGGAGGCTGCTATTTTACACAGTGCTAAGCACTGCTACCTTGCTGGAAGGGGAAACAATCACCACGTGGGGCAGCAGGGCATTGTTCCGGAACTCCTAGGCAGCAGACAGACAGAGGGAGCTCCGAGGAAAGCGGAAGTTCAGGTGGGTAAAGGTCCCTACTTCACAAATTCCTTCCGTCTTCCTTAGTTAACAAATATTGGAATTGATTTTCATCATAGGTTTCATCAATTTACTAAATTCTAATTTTATTTTCGTTTAGTTTTCATCACTGAAAACATACAGCTGACGAAAATTATAAGGAACATATTTTAGTAGACGAAACTAACACTGCTGCAGTATATACCCAGCTTTGGATGGGCAGGCTTGATTCCTGTGGCTTAAAGAGGAATTCATAATTGCTGTTCTAAATAAAGGAATTAAATGGCCAACAATAGAGGAAAGGAAGAGAGCTCTGCAGAGGGTCTGGAAATTAGACTTGTCAAGCCAGGATATAAAGACAAGGAGGATGTCTACAATGAACTTTGTAATAAACATCTCACTTATTGGAGTGATAACCTCTCCATGATAGGAACAATAGCAGGAAGCAGTGAGATTCTGTGTCCTGGTGATTGTGTCACCTTGCAGTAATTATCTTATTTGTCTGTAGTTTATATTACTTCAAGAGTAATTGACACATTTCTCTCATCCTCTGGGGATGAAGTGTTGGCTCACAAAAGATGTTAAAGTGGAACGTTAGTCAGAAAATAAAGTCCTACTAGCAGTGACGGCCCTTCTGCAGGGGCGCCGCCCCCTAATCCATGCGCCCGACCCTTAATCTACACGCAGGGCACCGGACGCATGCATTTCAAGGTTTTTTTTTTTAAGCACATGATTAGAGCCTGAGGCTCTAAATGGCTTCAAAAAAGGGTGGGCTCGGGGCACAGAGCACTGCTCTCTGAGCCCATCCAGTTGTGTGATAATAGCGAATTAATATTCGCTAATGTCTTCATGCTTCTCCTCCCGGCCAATTAGGAAGCGGGTCTTAAGACCCATTTGGTTGAGGAGAAGCAATCGTATTGGCTCAGGGTAAAGCCACCGAGGAGGAAGCCGCCGCTGAGGAGGAGGAGATGCAGGAAAGAGCCGAAGCTGGCCGTGACCTAGGTGGGGTAAGTGCGGGGCTGGTACAAGCAAGCGACGGGGGGGGGGTGCGCTTTTAAGTGAGTGTGGGATGTCTTGTTTGCCGCTCCCCCCCCCCCCAAAATATACAGCACCAGCCACCACTGCCTCAGGCTGGCTGCTGTTGTAGGTATAGCTATGTAAAACATTTAAAAAAAAGTGTCTATACTGTTTAAATTCCAGTAATACACTGTCTCATCCTGCACTGCACATGCTCAGTTGCTTTCCATTTTTAGGTACTGCTGATGCTGAGTTTGTATAGGTTGATCTGCTGACAGCCTTAGGCCCCTTTAACACTGAACGGATCCGCTCATCGGGGTCCGCCAGCTCAGCAGGAGATCTCTCCGATGATCTCCGCTTAGCCGTCGGATGACGGCTCCGTCAGCACGCTGTGACCTGTCAGCTCCTCGCTCTCCTCTATGGGGAGATTGGATGGAAACGGATCCGCCTGTCCGTTTTCATCTGATCCCATCCAATCCGATTCGCTAGACGGATGGGTGAACGTATCACCCATACGTCTATTTTGAGTTGATCATGTTGGATCAGATGTCAGCGGACACATCTCCTCTGACATCCGCCTGCCCATAGAGGTCTATGGGTGGCCCGCTCGGATCAGTCAGAAAAACTGACAGACGGATCCGAGCGGTCCGTTCGTGTGAAAGGGGCCATTGGGTCCTTTCACACATACGGACCATTCATTGGATCAGTTCAGTCACTTTTTTTCAAAGGAAAAATGGATGAAGTTTACATCAGTTTTTCATCCGTTTTTTACATCTGCCAGTCCTTAACCACTTGAGTCCCGAGTCATTTTTTTCATGCACAAAATGGACCGTTTGTCTGTTTACATCCGCTTTTCGTACGATCCGTTTGTTTGACAGATGAAAAATAGGGTTTTTATCCGTTCAAAAAAATGGATGTTGACGGAAGCGGATGAAAAAGGATGAAAATAGATGATCATCCGTTGTCATCCATTTTTCCATAGAGATGTATTGATGTCTGTTTTTCATCCGTCAATAGATGGATAAAAAAATGGACGAACGGACCCCTAAAGCGGAATTAAACCATCCTATCCTTTACAGCCAAGGAAGCTGCTTCCGTTTGAACTGTAACTGCCATGGAGTTGCACATGTGATCAGTTATGACACCGGCCATTTCATGGTTTGACAGTTTGGCTGAGGACACAATCAAATGTGACAATTCGCATTTCCAGCATTCCAGGAATGTAACTGTTTTTTGGTAAACCGATGGGTTTAGTTCCACTTTATGATTTACTGCTGGGGCTTTGGGCTTCAGCAAAATGGCAGCCTCCAGCAAGAAGAAACAGGAGCAATGCTGGGAGCAATTTACAGCACACACTCATTTTGGTAGTATAATTATTAACGTGTAATGTATGGTCCTTGCTAAAGAACATTATTTTTTATCAAGTTGTTAAGTTCCAGTTTAATGAACTGTTTTTATTTAAACACCAGGGTGCCATATCAGACAATATTCACATATTAGAGTTTTGAAAGAAATAGGCCACACCTTCATATAAAAAAAAACTGCCACAATGTTAAAATAATAGGATTTATTTTGGGGCGTAATTCCACTTCTTGAACTATTGATCATTTATTTCTATTTAGTGTGACCTCTTATTTTACTCCGGCTCTTGAAACAGAGAGTGGTTACCTGAGACATATCAAGTTGTGAGATGTCCGTCTTTAAATATGCAGTGTAAAGTGTCTTTGAAGCACAAATATAGACAGTGTGCTGGCAGGGCTATCAGCTATTGGCTATCTCTTGGGCAGCTATAACAAAAGCAACACCCCTGGTCACTGCACCACCATAAGAAAAAAAGGGGGTGTATATGAGACTTATTAGATGGGATGTTACAAAAAACAGCCATAAACCAAAATAGGCAAAATACAGAGAGTGGAACTTGAGAGATACTATCACTTTACTTATTCAGGGCAAATTGACAGTGTCTGCTCATAGCCCACCCCCAGCAAGCTTTAGGCCGGCCATACACGGTTCGAATCTCGGCCGGTTCAGCAGGAAGAGCTGTTAGCAGACCAGTTCAGCAGATTCAAACCGTTAATGGGCAGGGTGAATGTACCAAGTTGATTGATCGCGCATTCTGTTGCGATGATAGCTAGTGGCTGCTATAGCCGCTTGCGATAATCACTGTCCCCGCGGGAGAAGACAAGGATTCCCACATCAACACTGACTGTGTTGATTGGGAGCAAATTTTTTTTTTGCTCCGTGTATGGTCGGCCTTACTCACCATTCTGCGGTCTCTAACTGCCTATCTCCACCATTGAAGCCCTAGCTCTAATAGAATTGGGCTTCTGGATATGGGGGTGCATGTGGCCCCCTCCATGTGACAGTGCTCAGACCTGATCGGCTAAATGACAAGCCAAACATGCTGAAACTATAACAGTGTAGGAGCTTAGCCTGGTGGCCTCCTGCCGATGGGAGGAAATGAGGGTGCATGGGATAAACATAAATCTATAGTCAGATAACGAGGTTAATGGGAAAACAAAAAAATACAAAAAAAGGTGCAGACTCGATGGACTACTCAGTCTTTTTCTGCTGTCACTTTTCTATGTTTTTATGGTTATGTAATATACGATGCTGTAGAGGTAGAGGAGGGAAATCAGAAGACACTGTCACTTTACCCTGAATGGAAGGGTGACAGTGTCTAGTTAAAGCCCAACTCCGCACAAATAGAAAATGATCCCTTGCGGTTGCAAAGGTGATTTGCTTGTTTAAGTTTAAGGGAACAGTTAAAGAATACTTACTAAAGCTGGCCAATTTTCTTATTCCATTTTCTATGTAGTGCAAGGGCCTGCCTGACTGCATACAAATTGAAAGTATTTTGGTTTGACCTCATATTATATGGTTTTGGTAAATCTAAAGGAAAGTTGTACAAGAAAATTGTATACTGTATGGCCACCCTTCCTCGATCCTACTCTCCTCCATGCTGCTAGACTGGTCCCTACGGCGTCTTCTCCCCTATGCTCCAGTGGTCTAGGATCCTGACATCATCACATAAGCAGGGACCATAGCCCTGCATTGAACATGTTGACACCAAGGAGCAGTCCACTGCCGCAGCACGGAGAGAGCGCCATCTGCTGGTGGAATGAAGGATCAGGTAAGTAAAAGTGTTTCTTCTCTCCTCTAGACAAAACAAACAATTAACCCTTTTTTATATTGTAAGTTATCAGTTATTAGAGTTGTTTTTCTCATTTGTTTTCACCTGCCAGTTACACACTTCATGCCTTAGGGGAAGAATCCTCACTCACTGTACTGTATCTATTGAGGAAATGCTTTGCCAGGCTAGGCTGCTCTTCTAATTTGGACTACAACCCCTTCCTTCTTGCTTTGGCTTTATTACATAGAGAAGAAGGATTTTGTAGGTTAAAGAAGATAGCTGTGAAGGTGATTGAAAGCTGATTACATTGTTTAAAGATGAATACCGGGTATGGATATTTTTACATAGTTCTGTTGGTCCGGCTTATATTAATGTACCTATGCATATACCATACCTGTGGGACCCCCTGAAAGCTGGAAATCAGGGTAGTAATCACTGTTATAACAAGGATCTCCACTTGCTTCTGGGTCCTGTCTGAGTGGCTGACCTGCAGTCTGCGGCATGGTCACCATTCAGAGAACGCTTCAAACTTTCTTAATGAATGGGAAGCGGTCTCTAATTGGATGAGGTGGAGAGGCAGATCATAATCTCCACTTCAATCAGCGAATGCTTTGCATTCATTAACAAAATTTAAAGCATTCTCTGAATGGTGACCATGCAACCTCCTGTGTTCACAAGACTGCAGGTCAACCTCTCAGCACAGGACCCAGAAGCTAGGGAGCGGGCCTGGCTTGACTGCCTGTGGGTTGTGCTGGCCCTGCTGATTTTCTTCTGGGGACGTGGGCACCAACCTGTGGCTGGCGACGGACTATTACCAGGAGGGACTACGTGCCCTGCGCCCAGACCCTGCTCCTCGTCCTTGTCCCCTCTGTCCTCATCAAGATTCTCAGCTTCAGATGGTTCACCCAGGACTACACCTGGGGGTCATGCAGGGGCTGAGCAGCCAGAGGCCCCCATGATGGGTAACACTCACCACTACCAGCACTATGCCCCCCCCCAGCGGCTCTGCAGACTTTCTGTCTGGGCCTTGCAGACCATCACCCCCCCCAAAAAAATATTGAGCACCAGCCGCCACTGGTTCCTGGTGTCCTCACATCCAGAGCAGGTCTATGGACATTGCTCTGGGCCTGATGATGTCGGGACTCAAGACCACTAGTATGCACAGGAGCTGCAGGGAGAGGTCTTGTTTGGATTTCCAGGGGGGCACTGAGTCATCTTTCATTTGCAAAGTGGGCCATAGCCAAACAAGTTTTGGGACCTCTGGTTTAGTCTATTTAGAAAAAGCAAATCCCCTTTCTGCTTGTTGGAGCCTGCACGCTAGAGCCTGCACGCTAGTGCTAGTGCATCGGAGCCTGCACGCTAGTGAAACGCGTCGCATATCGATGACGCCATCACCCCTGGACTGAGCTGGAGTTGCGTTCCGGTGTAGCAGTAATATCGGTATCCCATGAAATAAGGTATCCCCTTGTACTTCTGCGCATGTGCCGGTTTCAGGCATAGGAAGCCGAGCGCAGAGCGGCTGCACCCGACACACAACGGAGATGATTTAACTGTTTACATGCAGCGATCAGGATGACAGCGGGACAGCGCAAGAGACGCCGCTGGGCACATGCTGGATGGCACGGGGGAGCACAGAGAAGGCTTGATAGCATGGTGGCACAGAAGAGGCTGGTTAGCGTGGCACAGGGGAGGCTGGATGGCACGGGGGGCACATGCTGGATGGCACTGGAGAAGCTGGATGGCAG
>BLSH010147574.1:105929-120805 GCA_018402905.1 Glandirana rugosa
CCCCCCCCCCCCAAAATATTGAACACCAGCCGTCACTGGTTCCTGGTGTCCTCACATCCAGAGCAGGTCTATGGACATTGCTCTGGGCCTGATGATGTCGGGACTCAAGACCACTAGTATGCACAGGAGCTGCAGGGAGAGGTCTTGTTCGGATTTCCAGGGGGGCACTGAGTCGTTTTTCTTCTGCAAAGTGGGCCGTAGGCAAACAAGTTTGGGGACCTCTGGTTTAGTCTATATAGAAAAAGCAAATCCCCTTTCTGCTTGTTGTATTGAATATTTTCTTCACCTTGCAGTACATTGCTAAATAAAGATTTGCATTCCTGCTCCTTATATGAGAAGGAAGACCTGTGATGTGATGTTGTTGGCTCGTCCATAGCTCAACTCAAGATAAGCATAGTGCAGTTTGAGGACTGTCTGCTAGTGTCCATCATATCCATGACATGACTGTAACCAGATATAACAATCACCTATACCCACAGACATGGACACGGTATCTCTAAATGGAACATGTCCTCTATAGATGATCGACAAATATTTGGCGCAGCACTCTGTCCTGATTGGTGATTGCTGGGGCTTGAAGCTGTCATCTCTTGCATTGAGAGTGATTGGAGAGGCATTCAGCACTAGATAACATCATAAAGAAGAGGTCACAAAGAAAATAAAAAAAACATCTAAAAAGAACAAAACGTAATAGGACTTTAAAGGTACCACACCAAAAAATAAGTTAAAAACACAATCATTTTATTGTTACAACATCCAAAGATATCATCCTAAAAGATGGAATAAATTGCACATCTAGTGGATGGAGTGAGCCATGGCGGACTACACTTTCATTATTTACTCAACTTTTTGAATGTCAGTGAGAGGACTGGATGATTGTAATATACTGTTCCACGGACAATCTTTTTACCTTAATTGCAGACCTGGGAGTTGGAGGTCCATTCATCCATGAGGCCTACTGTTTTACATCAACTTTTATTTACTTGCATAAATTGCCTACAGCTTTAACAGACATTTAAAAAGCTGTTCTTCCTGAAGGAGCAGGCTTTGTCCTGCGAAATGCATTGAAGCAATGGCCAAGATGCTATAATTTGAACTATCTACTTTGAAGTTATACCATTGAATACATGGTGCGTAGTCATGTTGGAACAGGAAGGGGCCATCCCCAAACTGTTCCCACAAGTTGGGAGCATGACATTTTCCAAAATGTCTTGGTATGCTGACACCTTAAGAGTTCCCTTCACTGGAACAAAAGGACAAAGCCCAACCCCTGAAAAACAACCCCACGCCATAAACAAAAAAAACAAATGATTTGGACCATTGCACAAAACAAGGTCCATAAAGAGATGGATGAGTGAGTTTGGGGTGGAGGAACTTGACAGGCCTGCACAGTCCTGACCTCAACCCGATAGAACACCTTTTGGCCTTCTCATCCAACATCAGTGCCTGACCTCACAAATGTGCTTCTGGAAGAATGGTCAAACATTCCTATAGACACTCCTAAACCTTGTGGACAGCTGTCAATGTTTAGGTATGGGGAACCCAATAGCAGGGGTACACACCTTGGATAAGGATACTCAGGTGAAAGTCCAATAATCAAAGTCAAAAATAGCATAAGGTCAGGGGAGGCAGCAAAGGATCAGACTCAATAAACGTAGCAAAGGTCAGGTAGCAATATCATACAGCAAGCAACAGATACACACCGTGGACTGCTCTAAAAGAGCTAAGCACTCTCTCTCTCTGGAACCTTTCAGCTTTATAGTGATTAAACAGGATATGACCTCAGGTGAGTGTGGTGGCAGTGATGCAATTGCTGTCTATAACAGGAAGCACTTCAGTGCTGCCATTTTGATATGAGGATGCTATCAGACCTGTGCTAGAGGCCTCACCATACTCACACGGGGGTGCCACAGGACACAGGCCACCAACAAAAGTGCCAAGGACTGACATGCTGCGAGTGCGAGGACCCCTGCGGTTGGTACAGGTAGGTTGCGGGTTGTGACAACAGCCTTACCAGAAGAGGTTAAGCTGTTATAGCTGCAAAGGGTGGGCCAACTCAATATTGAACCCTATGGACTAAGACTGGGATGCCATTAAAGTACATATGCATGTAAAGGCAGGCGTCCCAATACGTTTGACAATAAAGTGTATGTTCTGGATGTTGATTGTGGTAAAAGGGTACCTTGGAAGGGTTTATTACAGGTTAATAATATGAACCTGTATTTTTTTTTTCACACAAAAAATTTACATTGTCCCTTCTATTTCTGTATGTAGATGATGGCACTGTAATCATTTTATTAAAAAAAAACATCTAAGTACCTTTTTCCTAATTGATATACAGCTGTCACATGACCCAGATCTTTCCCAGCCTGTCTGCAAGGAAACATAAGCAGGAGGAGCTTCTAATCCTCTGCTGCTGATCACATGTTCAAAATAAAATAAAATAAAAAACAGCCTTTGGAACACAGAGTAAAAATAATTAATGACAATAAACTGTTTAAAATTGTCATACAAATATACTGTATATTTTATCTTTATTATTTTTTAATAACATAGTGTGGGTGGAGTTCTGACAGTCACAGACTGTGCCACTCCCCTTCAGCCTGAGAGGGAGGTGAAGCCTCCATCAATCTACATGTAATATCCCACCCCCATTGTGTTTAGCTGGATAGTGGACATGGAGGAGGAGAGCGGGAGTGGGCTGTCATTTACCACTGTGTACACACCCACATGTCTGACTCTATAGTCACATGGGCTACAGATGTGATAGGGAGGAAATACCCAGCATAGAAACTCACTGAAAACTAAGCATGTGCGGCAGAGCAGACATTGGTGGGACTTCTGTTGCAAGAAAGACATTGACTCTGGCATGGAAAAAAACTTCTCCTCCTACAGTTCCAACTTGGATGAACTTAGTCAAGTCTAACTTACCTCTATATGACACTACCTGCCTGGAGTTTGCATGTTCTCCCTGGGCCTGTGTGAGTTTCATCCCACACTCCAAAGACATATTCGTAGGTTAACTGGATCCTTTCTAAATTGGCCCTAGTATGTGTATTAGTATATGTATAAATGTGAGCTAAGGACCTTAGATTGTAAGCTCCTTGAGGGTAGGGACTGATTTGAATGTACAATGTATATGTAAAGCGCTGTGTAAAATTGACGGCACTATATAAGTACCTGAAATAAAATAAAATAAAATAATACAAGCACACATACTATAACAGAGGATGTCATAGAAAGTTTGACAGAGTCTGGAACAAATGGCTCAAAGATGACTCTACTGCAAACATGTCTAGTGCCTCTCATTAAGGGTTGATGTCCCCCTATTGCGTTGTTCTGCCATTTCTATCGGGGGGGGGGGGTAGACCTGTTGAGATAGATTTATCAGCATGTCTCAATTTACATTTTAAATTCTGGAGTGGGCCTCGCACACACACCATGAGAGTTTTTATTGTTGTGTTGTTTTAGGCGGCTGCACGGGACTCCCGCAGTTGGCCTTGGTTGCCCCTGCGTGGGTGATATCTATGTTATTGTAAACTTAATAAAAATAATTTGAAAAAAAAAAGAAAACTGAGCATGTGCAGTGTTGCCAACATTGCTTAGCAAAATCCCTAGCTGAATTGGAGACATGGACAGAAGGGGGTATAGAAAACAGCAGGATCAACCAGTTTTTTTTACAGGATAAGAACAAAATCTCATAGTAATACACCACTTATTTATAGTTTTTTTTATGATGTGGGTTTAGTTACACTTTAATTTTAATCCTGTCAGCGTTTCCCAAACCTTGGCCAGAAAATACAGACAAGGAGCACAAACTCTCCCTTTTCTTTTCCTCAGTCTCTTGCTAGAAGCATAACATAAGCATGTAACAAGGGAAATCACAACTCACAAATTGCATTCATGTTTGGAGAGGAGAAACAAATGTGCATGTAGCACTACCCCCATAGGATTTGCTAAAGTCAGGGTTCCCCACTGCTGCACAGCCAGTCACACAGCATTTCCTTCTTTCATCCGGACACAGAAAGCCAGCTTTGGCTTGTTTTAGTACTTTTATCAGGGGATGATAACTTGGATACAGTAAGGCATTATGGGATGCCCTGGCCTCTAATAACCCTGACCCAGATTCAGTAACTCAGGTTTATCCCTGGGCCAAGCTATAGTTTGCCTATTCTCACTTCTAGTAGCACACACTAGGGGGTGCTACATGTACATTAGGCAAATTACTGAATTAGATATACCCAGTGTTGTAAGCAGAGAATCCCAATCCTTAGTTCACTCCATCCTTAGTCTGTATCCACACCTGAGCAGAAGGTATTGCTGCTGATTTTGAAACTTTTTTGGAGTGATGGATAAAGAGATGTGATTTAATGTCACTCACAAGATAAAACAATTATTTATCAGAAAAGAGGTATTATCAACACTGACACTTAGCTCTGATTAACCGGATCCGGACTGGCTCACGTACACTTACTGCTGCAGAGAATGGTGCTGTCCCGCGAATCGCTGCACGCTGCAGGAGTGTGGCCGCGGCTCGGGTGGACTCTATCTCCGCCGGCGAGCTGCGATTGCCTAGCAGAGAGGAAGAATGGGGAACCGTTGATGTAAACACGTCAGTTTCCCGCTCTGTCAGTGGGCATGTAAGAGATCTACTGAACCCTGTCACTGGGATCAGTTATATCTCTTATGCCCCTGGCAGCGCAGCCCCGTCACAGCTAGAACACGCCTAGGGAACACCTAGGGAACCCAATAAAAATCGCAGATCGCCACCATTACTAGTAAAAAAAAATTTGTAAAAACGCCAGAAATTAATTCTCATGGTTTGTAAACTTTTGCGCAAACCAATCAATAAACGCCAATTGCGTTTTTTCTTTACCAAATATAAGAGGAAGAATATAAATCAGCCAAAACTGTTGAATACATTTTTTTTTATATTTTTTTTGGATATGTATTATAGCAAAAAGTAAGAAATATTGTTGTTTTTTTTTAAATTGTCGCTCTTTTTTTGTTTACAGGTGATACTCGAAAAATTAGAATATCATGCAAAAGGTGCAATATTCTAGGCTCAAAGTGTCCCACTCTAATCATCTAATTAACCAATTCAGCCCCGGAAGGATTTCACACTTTAGGACCAGAGCACTTTTTGTGATTCGGCACTGCGTCGCTTTAACTGACAATTGCCCGGTCGTGCGACGTTGTACCCAAAAGAAATTTGCGTCCTTTTTTCCCCCACAAATAGAGCTTTCTTTTGGTGGTATTTGATGACCTCTGCGTCATTTCTGATCGCCACTATAAACAAAAGAAGAGCGACAATTTTGCAAAAAAAACCCAAATTTCTTACTTTTCGCTAAAATACAAAAAAAATATTAAAAAATTTTTTTTTTCCATCGGTTTTGGCCGATTTAGATTCTTCCTCATATTTTTGATTAAAAAAATTGCATTCGGCATTTATTGATTGGTTTGCGCAAAAGTTGCCGCGTTTACGGACGATGAGAATTAATTTCTGGGTTTTTAATTTTTTTACTTTTTACTAGTAACGGCGGCGATCTGCGATTTTTAGCGGTACTGCGATATTGCAGCGGACATGTCGGACCATTTTGACACTTTTTTGGGATCACTGGCATTTATACAGCGATCAGTGCTATAAAAATGCACTGATTACTGTGTAAATGCCATTGGCAGTGAAGGGGTTAACCTGCAGGGGGGCGCTCTAAGGGTTAACTGTGTTCCCTGGGCGTGTTCTAACTGTGTGTGGGCTGCCCTGACTGGGGAAAGGGGATGATCACGGCTTCCATATAGAGAAAGCCTGTGATCACCGCCCTTCCCCCTCTATGAGAACAGAGATCCGTGTTTACTTACACGGACCTCCGTTCTCTCACTGGGGGGGCTATCGTGGGTAGGCGGCGGCTAACGAGTACGCCGCACCCGCTCCCTGGCCCCCCCCTGGACACAGTGAGCGCTTCGGCGGCACGCGCGCGCTCACAGCACTAGTTATCGCAGCCGCCGTCATATGACGGAGGTTTGCGATAACAAGCCACTCTGTCGCCGTCAGACTGTGGTCGGCGGTCAGCAAATGGTTAAGCCATAACACCTGCAAAGGGTTCCTGAGCCTTTAAATGGTCTCTGGTTCAGTAGGAATCACAATCATGGGAAAGACTGCTGACCTGACAGTTGTGCAGAAAACCATAATTGACACTCTCCATAAGGAGGGAAAGCCTCAAAAGGTAATTGCAAAATAAGTTGGATGTTTCCAAAGTGCTGTATCAAAGCACATTAATAGAAAGTTATGTGGAAGGGAAAAGTGTGGAAGGAAAAGGTGCACAAGCAGCAGGGATGAGCGCAGCCTGGAGAGGATTGTCAGGAAAAGGGCATTCAAAGGTGTTGGGGACTTTCACAAGGAGTGGACTGAGGCTGGAGTCAGTGCATCAAGAGCCACCACACACAGACGGATCCTGGACATGGGCTTCAAATGTCGTATTCCTCTTGTCAAGCCGCTCCTGAACAACAAACAACGTCAGAAGCGTCTTACCTGGGCTAAAGAAAAACAGACCTGATCTGTAACTCAGTGGTCCAAAGTCCTCTTTTCTGATGAGAGCAAATTTTGCATCTCATTTGGAAACCAAGGACTCAGAGTATGGAGGAAGAATGGAGAGGCACACACTGCAAGATGCTTGAAATCCAGTGTGAAGTTTCCAGCCTGTGTTGATTTGGGGAGCCATGTCATCTGCTGGTGTTGGTCCACTGTGCTTCATTAAGTCCAGGGTCAACGCAGCCCTCTACCAGGAGATTTTGGAGCACTTCATGCTTCCTTCCGCAGACGAGCTCTATGGGGAAGCTGACTTCATTTTCCAGCAGGACTTGGCACCTGCCCACACTGCCAAAAACACCAACACCTGGTTCAATGACTGTGGGATTACTGTGCCTGATTGGCCAGCAAACTCGCCTGACCTAAACCCCATAGAGAATCTAGGGGGCATTGCCAAGAGAAAGAAGAGAGACATGAGACCCAACAATGCAGAAGAGCTGAAGGCCGCTATTGAAGCATCCTGGTCTTCCATAACACCTCAGCAGTGCTACAGGCTGATAGCTTCCATGCCACGCCGCATTGAGGCAGTAATTGCTGCAAAAGGGGCCCAAACCAAGTACTGAGTACATATGCATGCTTATACTTTTCAGAGGTCTGCTATTGTTCTATGTACAATCCTTGTTTTATTGATTGCATGTAATATTCAAATTTTCTGAGATTGTGGATTTGGGGTTTCCATGAGCTGTAAGCCATAATCATCACAATTATGACAAATCACGGCTTGAACTATCTTGCTTTGCATGTAATGAGTCTATCTCATATATTAGTTTCAACTTTTAAGTTGCATTAGTAAAATAAATGAACTTTTGCACGATATTCTAATTTTTCGAGTATCACCTGTATAACGGTGATCAGAAATAATGCAGAGGGGCTCAAATACCACCAAAAGAAAGCTCCATTTGTGGGGGAAAAAAGGACACAAATTTTGTTTGGGTACAATGTCGCACAACCGCGCAATTGTCAGTTAAAGCAACGCAGTGCTGAATCGCAAAAAGTGCTCTGATCCTAACATGGGAAATCCTTCCGGGGCTGAAGTGGTTAAAAAACCCCAACAAATTAAATTCCAGTATGTATTCTTAAATCAAAAAAGTACCCTCTACTACTCTCTGCCTCCTCCAAATCTCCAAATTCCTTTTTTTTTATCTGCTGCTGTGATCTGATGTTCTCTTAGAGAATGTTTGTTCTCCACGATCCCACTGTACATAGGAACCTTTCTTATTTCGCACACAAAATTGACTAGGGACTATGGGACATGTAGTGTACATAGAGTAGTGCACACGACCCTAACTAACATGCACCGCTTGTTCCATACAAATGAAAGTGAAGGGAAAAGGAGATGTTCGGGATTTTATGAAAAATAATTTATTGTGCCATGAAGTAGTGGATGTATATGGATTATTTTTGGAAAATAAGGATACACTTCACGTGAAAAAATAAGTATTACAGATTTTGACGAATTTCAAGTTTTCAAATTAAATAATTTTAGGAGAAAATGATCATTAAATAAAATATGTAATGTTATAACTACCCATCCATCTTGGTGAAATGGGACTCGAGTGTTAAAATTAGAAGGGATGTGTGTGAACCAATGAGAGAATGTGAAACACTATCTGCTTTGATAAGTTACAATATTATTACATGATAATACTGTTCAATCAGCACATGCTGCAGCTTGATGAATCAGGACCTATGTCAACCACAGGGTTCTCTGTAATCACAATACCTCTGATCACCACTAGATGGTAGTATAGTAGTTGCAAAGTATGTACCTCTTCGGAAAGCTGGGAGAATGAAATAATAGACTGCTGCAAGACAAACAGTTTGCAACCAGGGCTGGTCATCCACCCTTGTCTGCAAGTTAGTGTTACTGAACCCAGTAATATGAAAATAGTTCATCTGACGGCACCCCCCCCCCCCCACCTCCACAGTGCCCACATCTTATAAATCTTCTTTTTACATTAAAATACTGCCACTATATACCTTTTTGGATGATCTGTATACCACGGTTTCCTGATAACCTGCACAGTTTGTCCATAGCTGTGTGTTCAAATAGGAGGAGATTTCCACTGCAGCCTCTAAACACATCCACATGTGTGATGTCAATATCATGTGACCTGAACAGTTCAACTGAAACAGGAAATGTTCTCTCCAGCAATGGAGACCAAACTGAGCATGTGCAGCTTTACCACCCTGCTGTGTATTATATGAAATTGCTTAGATAGACAGTGCACGAGGTAAGAATCTATGCATACAGGATAAAACAGCCTTTTTTAACCACTTCAGCCCCAGAAGGATTTACTCCCTTCCTGACCAGAGCACTTTTTGAGATTCAGCACTGCATTGCTTTAACTGGCATTTGCGCGGTCGTTGCACCCAAACGAAATTGATGTCCTTTTTTCCCACAAATAGAGCTTTCTTTTGGTGCCATTTGATCACCTCTGCCGTTTTTATTTTTTGCGCGATAAAGAAAGAGTGCCAATTTTGAAAAAAAAACCAAAACAATATTTTTTGCTATAATACATATAACAAATATATAAAAAAACAAATTTATTTATCATATTCAAGTTTGTTCTCCCACACAATATCTTCCCGAAGTTTTTATTCCATAAAGACGCACCTCATCCCTTAGTCAATATATACAAATTGTAAGGACGGGTGTTCCCCAATTGGGATTATGCGGTGCAAAAAGGCAAATAGATGCAAATCATAAAATCGAAACAATTTTATTGGTTATAAATGATCTAAAAATTCCCAAACAGTAGGGACAAAGACATAAAATGTGAGAATTGTAACATACAGTAAAATGCAGGTCACCTGTACAGGGTATTTAAAGGGGTACCCAAGTTTTGAAATTGGTGATTAGGTCAGAGAACATGCCGACATGTTTCGCCTAGATTAGGCTTCCTCAGGGGACTGAACCGATAGCACCAATCAATGTTCTTAAAAGAAATATATATATATCAAGTACATAAACAATTAGAAATATAGAATTTTTAGGAAACAGTGGGACAAAAACACTCATATCCTGATATGCATTTCAGGATATGAGTGTTTTTGTCCCACTGTTTCCTAAAAATTCTATATTTCTAATTGTTTATGTACTTGATATGCATTGACTCTGCTATATTTCTTTTAAGAATATTGATTGGTGCTATCGGTTCAGTCAGGTTTTATGATTTGTATCTATTTGCCTTTTTGCACCGCAATTACCCAATTGGGGAACACCCGTTCTTAAAATGTATTTATCAGTTTAGGCCGATATATATTGTTCCTCATATTTTTGATAAATAAAATCACAAAAAGAGTTTATTGATTGGCTGGCGCAAAAGTTATCGCGTCTACAAACTATGAGAATTAATTTATGGCGTTTTTATTATTATTATTATTTTTTACAATGGTAATGGCTTCAATCTGCGATTTTTATCAGGACTGCGATAGTGCGGCGGACAGATCAGACACTTTTGACAGTTTTTTGGGACCATTGACATTTATACAGCGATCAGATCTAAAAATAGCCACTGATTACTGTATAAATGTCTCTGGCAGTGAAGGGGTTAACAGGAAGGGGGCGATCAAGGGGTTAAGTGTGTTCCCTCACTGTGTTCTAACTGTGTGGGGGCTGGGCTGGCAGGGACATGACAGATCTATCTGATCCCGATCACAGGGATCAGTAGATCACTGTCATGCCGTCTGTCAGAACGGGGAACTGCCGTGTTTACATTGGTGGTTCCCCGTTCTTCCTCTGTAGAAGGCGATCGCGGGTCACCGGCGGACATCGAGTCCACCAGACCCACGGCCACACTCATGCAGTGTGCGGCAGGCGCGAGAGCGTGCCGCCGGCACCGCACGCCCGCAACCCCGGCTGCGCGGATCCCCATTTATAAATGGTGATCTGCGCAGCGGAGCCAACTTGCCGCAGTATATGTACGCGATGCGGTCGGCAAGTGGTTAAACAATACTTAGGATTAACCCCATAAGTTCCACAATGAGTATAACAAGCAGGCTACACTGCATATACAGACTGATTTTATTGTTGTGGGTTTAGTAACAATTTAAGGCTTGGGTGTGCAGTTACCAGCATACAGCTGCAGCCTGTCATTGACTTGTGTAGACAACTATAAGCAAACACCTGTCCTACCTGTTTTTTATAAATAGCCTTGGTATCCAGTCAATGTTTTCTTTGCCATGAATATTACACATTCATTTGGCATGATAGAAACTTAGTCACTCAGAATATCTGCATTTAAAAGACCGCAATCCCTAAAAAAAAAAAAATACTTTGGTAATTGTGTGTGGTCAGAATATTTTTGAACCACTTGACCTCCAGAAGGTTTCACCCACTTCATGAGCAGACCTTTTGTTGTTATTCAGCACTGCACTATTTTAACTGGCAATTATGCGTTAATGCAACGCTTCTAAAGTTTTATCATTTTTTTCACACAAATAGAGCTTTCTTTTGCTGGTATTTTTTTTTTTGTGATATAAACTACAAAAGACTGAACATTTTGAAAAAAAAAAAAACATTATTTTCTACTCTCTGTTATAAAAAATATCCAATCAAATCAAATTTCTTTATAAATTTAGGCCAAAATATATTCTGCTACATGTCTTTGGTACAAAAAAATCCCAATAATTGTACATTAATTGGTTTGAACTGTCATTAATGGGTTTCCATCCAGCTTGCTTTGTGTTGACATGCTGTGGTTGGCTACAGCTAATCACATGGTACAAGTTTCTGTGATTGGCCCAGGCATCATGTGATAGCTGTGGACCAATCACAGCACATTTACAGATAGCACAGCTGTTATGAACGAAACTCATTCATAGCAGTTGTGTTGTATACATTACGATCATGTGATCGCATAGAGATCACATGATCCCACGGCCACTCAAAGTGGCCAGGTACAAGGAACCGTAATCCACTGTGTCTAGTGGACACAGCAGTTATGGGAGAGGCATGCAAGTGCACATGTGCAAAACAACGTATTTATAAATTGCTGAGCCTGCCCATGCCTAAGCCATGCCCCAACCTGCCCAGTTACTGTGGGCAGTCTTAAGGTGGTGAATTATAGTGTTCAGTGTATGGTCTTTTTTTTTTTGTTTTCACAAGCCTTTATTTTTTAACTTTTTTGATCAAACTGTCCAACACATAGTGCATCCAGCCACGATCAACGCAGGTAATTTCTGGTTGAGAGAACAGACATGAATAGCTATGACTGCCAACAGCCCGTCATTGCAGTGTATGGGCTCCAAGGTTGCGATTATCTGCACACAGCTGTCATTACCAGCCACAGGAAACAGTTGATTCTTGCACTGGGATTCTCATCATGGCTAAAGGTAAGGTGACCATATGAAATCCGGGAACTTTTTTTTTTTGGCAAATGGTAAACTATTTTATAAGCATATTTTCCTCAAATTATATATGCAGTGGCCGTTAGTCTGAGGGTGATAAGCTGAGGACAGGGATAGTTCAATCTCCAATGCCGAACACAAAGCCCTCCAGAACCTGGAGGCGAACTGGACCCCACGGTCCGACACAATGCTGAGTGGTACTCCATGGAGCTGAACAACTTCCCGGACAAAGAAATCCGCTGTTTCTGTGGCAGTGGGTGTGCCCTTCATGGGCAGAAAATGGGCCATTTTGGTCATGCATTCCACGACCACGAAGATGGTGGTGTGACCTTTAGATGGCGGTAATTCCACAATAAAGTCCATAGCTATCCGGGTCCATGGGCGTTCAGATACAGGGAGTGGATTCAAGAGACCCCAAGCTTTGGCTTTGTCAGTTTTATTTTGCACACAAGTAGTGCATGCGTTGATATATTTCCTGCAATATTCCTCCACTAGTGGCCACCAAAAAGAGCGGGAGAGCAGTTCAGCTGTTTTGCGGGCTTCAAAGTGTTCTGCTAATTTATGATTGTGGCACAGTCCCAAGACAGCGGGGCATTGTTCCACCGGGACAAAGATTCGGTGACCGTACCACCATAGCCCGTCTTTGACCAACAGCCTGGGATCCGAGGGGCCGGTTGAGCCGGCAAAGGACCACCTGATTTGTGACAACAGGTCCTCCTGAGAGAGCAGGAAGTTCCGAGGTGAGAGAATTGTATCCGGAAGGGTACAGTTGCCGGGATCACTGAACATCCGGGAGAGGGCATCTGGCTTTACGTTTTTTGACCCTGGCCTGTAAGTCAAATGAAACAGCAACCTTGAAAAGAAAAGTGCCCAAGGAGCCTGACGTGGTTTTAGTCTTTTGGCAGTCCTCAAATATTCCAGATTCTTGTGATCTGTATATATCAGGATGGGGTGTGTGGCCCCTACAAGTAGGTACCACCATTATTCCAATGCCGATTTAATTGCCAGGAGTCCTCTATCCCCCACATCATAGTTCCGGATAATTTACGGGAAAAGAATGCGACAGGATGGAGCAGGGCCTTGGAACCCTGTCTTTGGGAGAGAACTGCCCCTACAGCGGTTTCCAAAGGACGTAAGGTAAGGCTGGGTCGGGGAGCTTCAAGATGGGCGCTGCTGTGAATAGTCCCTTCAGAGTCTGAAAGGCCGTTTCGGCCTCAGTGGTCCATTGGAAGCGGATGTTTTGTTTCGTGAGTTGCGTAATTGGGGCGATTATGGCAGAGAATCCCTTTATAAACTTTCTATAAAAGTTTGCATAGCCCACGTAACGTTGGACCCCTTTCCTGTCTGTAGGTGCCGATCAGTCTAGGATATTGGAGACCTTCTGTGGATCCATCGTGACTCCGGTCACTGAGATGACTAAACCGAGGAACTGGATGCTTGATTGCTCAAAGGCACATTTCTCGGCCTTGGCATATAGCCCATGCTGACGGAGGCAGCTCAGGACCTTGGTTACATGTTCTCGGTGTTCCTCAAGGGAGGAGGAGAAAATCAGGATATCATCCAAGTAGATGATGACGAACAGGTCTAAGTAATCCCGGAACACATCGTTCACGAAATGCTGAAACGTTGTGGGGGCATTACACAGACCGAAGGGCATGACCAGGTACTCGTAGTGCCCAAAACGAGTACGGAAGGCGGTCTTCCATTCATCGCCTTCCTGGATACGGACTAGGTTGTATGCTCTCCGCAGAGTTTGGCAAAAATGGTGGCAGATCCCAACCTCTGGAATAGCTCTGGTACCAGGGTTAAGGGGTAATCCTTCTCCACAAAGAATATACCGGCCCCTGCAGGGGATGTGGAGGGTCAGATGAACCCCCTTTCCAGATTGTCATCTAGATAGGCCTTGAGGGCCACCAACTCAGGTTTCCGACAAGGGGTAGATCCTCCCGGTTTATCCCGGACCCCGAACCCCATTGAAGTCAATGGGGACCCGAAATTTTAGGCACAAAAATAGCTGTAACAAAGTCCTGGCAAGTGCTAGAGGGCTGCAAAAGGAAGTAAAATGGGGGTAAGAGTAGGGCAAGTGCCCTACAAAAAAATGGGGATAGGGAAAATAAATTAAAATCAAATAAAAAAATGGGAAGGGGGGGTGGATGTGGTGTAGGAGCCTAGAGGTTGACTAGGCCGTGACCGTGGCAGTGTAGATGGAAGTGGCGGTGGTCGAGGAGGAGGAGGAGGTAGCCAACACAGTTTTTTTTTGTTTGTTTATAATTTGGGTAGCCCCCAAAAAAAAAAAAAAACAAGTATACGAATGGCTGTCTGGGAGTCCGGTCTAAATGTTTATTCTGCACAAGGTACAGACAAGTCTTGTGGGATCCATGCCTGGTTCATTTTAATAAAGGTTAGTTTGTCCAAGTTGGCTGTGGACAGGCGGCTTGTCTGTGATAACGCCCCCTGCTGTGCTAAACACACGTTCAGACAATACACTGGCTGCAGGGCAGGCCAACACCTCCAAGGCATAAACGGCAAGCTCAGGCCATGTGGCAAATTTGGAGACCCAGAAGTTGAATGGGGCAGACCCATCAGTCAGTACGTGTAGGCGTGTGCACACATACTCCGGATGTGCATGACTGACTACCCAGACGGGGTAAGTTGAAGACCCAGAGGTTTAAACGGTGTACCGGACTCGAACGGCAAATACGGAACCTCCACAACCGGACGGGACGTCGGTCACATAACAGACTTGCACACAAATCGTGTCGTCCCCCGCAATAGTGTCTGTTCGGCGGACAGGTGTCGGTTGAACCTGTTTGATTGGAAATAATTTTACTTGGTCCGTACCTAGGGTGTTCTGAACAGACATGGAACACGTCTTATTTGTAAATCTGGCCTGAGGGTCTGTCGGTAAGCATATGAACAAAAAAAAAAAAAAACCCCC
>BLSH010147574.1:141022-153692 GCA_018402905.1 Glandirana rugosa
TAAGAAACGTTTTACTTCTAAAAAAAAAAAGTCAAAAAAAAAAGGTGTTTTAACAGTATAATTGTCCGTTAATATGACAATTTTGTGGAAAAAAAAAACTGAAAAAAAAAAATCTTCATTTTGCAAAGAATTGTGGGAAAAAATGACAACTTCAAAAAACTTGCCATGCCTCTTACTAAATACATTGGACTGTCTACTTTCCAAAAAGGGGTCATTTGGGGGGTATTTGTACTTTCCTGTCTTGTTAGGGCCTCAAGAAATGAGATAGGCCGTCAGTGCATCAGGTGTGATAAATTTTCAGTGATTGGCACCATAGATTGTAGACTTTATAACTTTCACAAAGACCAAATAATATACACTAATTTGGGTTATTTTTACCAAAGACATATAGCAGTATAAATTTTGGCCAAAATTTACGAAGAAAAATGACTAATTTGCAAAATGTTATAACAGAAATAAAGAAAAATGCATTTTTTACAAAATTTTCGGTATTTTTCCATTTATTGCTCAAAAAATAAACACCCCAGTGGTGATTAAATACCACCAAAAGAAATCTCTATTTGTGTGAAAATTTCATTTGGGTACAGTGTAGTATGACTGAGTAATTGTCATTCAAAATGTGAGAGCACTGAAAGCTGAAAATTGGTCTGGTTAGGAAGGGGGTTTAAGTGCCCAGTTGTCAAGTGGTTAATTTGCAGGTGTTTTATCTCACTTCCTGTTTGGCTATGAGACAGGAAGTAAAGGGAAATCTCCGCAATGGGACACAGATGGCAAAAAATAAACTGACAGAGGTTATAACCCTTCCTTTTCCAAAAAAGAAAAAAATGGCTATAGTTTTTCTTTAAGCTAAAATATGCTGAGGGTTTAATACTACTTTGAACTTTTTTTGATTTATCATTGTTATGTTGGCTACAGATTAAAATATTTCACTTGGCTATCATAGCAGTGACACCAAACATTCAGGGCAAGACTTTGCTGCTGAGTAATACCATTAAACCTCAGCTGGGTTGTTGCCATGGAAACTGTTTCCTGTAGCAAAACTTCTTCATAAATAAACTCTTGCATATATTTGTACCATCTCTGCACATAAATAAAATAAATCAACTGGTATTGTCTTTCTGATTATTTTTTTATTACTAGCACAGTTTCTAGGCCGCTAATGCTGAATTACAGAAACATGAAATATGTAACAGCAGAGACATGACAGAAGCCACAATAAAAAGAGTATAAATAACAGAAGCAAATATGTAAATAAAATAGAGGATCTGGAATATATTGTACATCATATTTAAACATAACAAAATGCTACTAAACAGTTTATAAAAAAAATGTAGTTTTTATCTAACCCAATGCACAATATAATGAAAATGCCATAAATAATTACAACCTGTCATGATAAACATCAGTGTAATAAATAGATGAGAACGGATATGTGACCATAGAATTGGGTCATTAGAGATCCAATTACATCTCCTTACTCTACTAAAGAAAAGTGTTTTCTTTCTCATCACTACCTGTCCCTGTAACACCGCACTCCCCCTGCTGGAGACACAGAAAACTATTCAAAATGTGATAGAGGTTCTAAAGCTTGCCATACATGGGTCAGTTTTGTTGATCCAGTCAGCAGGTTGAACGAAAAAAACTGACCCGATTCCCCCGTCCACACACTCAATGTAGGGAAATCCTCCCTGCTGTGTCATTGTATTCTGACAGTGAGGAGACATCCCTGACATCAGAATACAACGATCAGCTCTGCAGCCGATTGGCTGCAAGCTCCGATCAAGTGGAAATTTTCCAGCAGGGCCATTCACGAGAAGTCGATCAATTTCTCATGAACAGGAACAGCCGTAAGTGGATCGCAATTCAGTCTGTTGCTGCTGAACTAGAGGAGTTTCGATCCATGCATAGCCAAATTGGGGACTTGCTGTTGGTGATGCATTTAAAATGGAAAATTGTATCAAATACTTACCGTAATTTTCCTTTCCTGACGCCAATACATGGCATCATACATATGATATAGCTCTGCCCCTATATCCACCCACAGGACCTGTTTAGCTCTATAAAAGTCTGAGCTACCTCCCCCATTCTCCGTATAAAGCACAAAGATCAGAGGGAGGGTGCGTATGCTGCCATTTATTGGCGTCAGGAAAGGAAAATTACGGTAAGTATTTGATACAATTTTCCATTTTCCTGATGCCAACATGGCAGCAAACATATGATAAATAATGAGCTTTTGAGAGGGAGGGTTTAATGTTGCAAACCTAGTCTTTGACAATAGACATAGAAGCTTGGATAGTTTTCCTCCCAAACTCTACTGTAGTAAGAGCTGTTGGATCCACCTTGTAGCGTTTTAAGAACGTATGATGGGATGACCAGCTAGCCACTTTGCAGACTGTCTTCAGAGACACTCCTTCAGGAGCTGCCCAAGAAGAGGACATCGCCCTGGTTGAGTGAGCTCTAACCACCTCCAGAGGATCCTTCCTGGCCGCTCTATATGCCCGGTGAATAGCTTTTACTATCCAGGCCGGGATGGCTCTGGCTGAGGCCTCTTTCCCTTTAAATTTTCTGGTAGGTATGATGAAAAGACTGTCAGAACATCTGAAGTAGCCTGGAGATAGGCTTTGATGACTTTGGAATGTCCAACTCCTGCAGATCAGGATCTGATTCCACTGGGAAGGCGGGAAGCATCCATTCACTGGAGAGATGAAATATCAATGCCCCTTTGGGACAAAGTGATCCAATAGTCTCAGCACAACCCTATCTGAAAGAACATGGAATAAGGTTCGGCTGCCACCAATGCTTTGAGTTCCAACACCCTTCCCCTGAAGTTATGGCCATTAGGAAAGCCAATTTTAAAAGGTGATATTTGATAATGAACAGTCTTCCATTGGAGCACAAGGGGGGTTTGCTAGAGGACTACCGCCGGGTCCCATTGAGGGAACCTATTTCTCTTAGGAGGGCGTAGTCTAAGTACCGCGCTCATGAAACGCTCCACCTGCAAGTTTGCTGCCCATTTCTATTGGGTAAAAGCCTAGATGGCTAAAATTTGCATCTTAAAGTGGTTGTCTACCCATCGATTTGATAGTGTCAAAAAAGAGTTGATATTCCCGGCATGCCGGAAATGCTAGCTGTCTCCTTGATTGTGCTCTCAACAAAACCATCCAATGGGTGGTGTCACAATGGATCACATGCGCAGCACCACGGCAGCTGCAGATCAAACGGAGGCCAAGATGTCAGCTCCCCTAGCTTAAAACGACAGGAGAGCACACAACCACTTTAAGCAAACTTAGGCTGAGCCCCAGAGCCAATCCGGATTGCAGGAAAAACAGGATTTGAGATACATTTGGGTCACTAGGGTCAAACTGACGTCTGGCTGCAAAGCTCCTGAACCTATCCCATATTTTGGAGTAGATAGAGTTGGTTGACCCCTTTCTGGAACTCTGTAAAGTTCTAATAACCTGGAGAGCATCCTAACCCCTGTAACCCCTGCCTTTCATTCTCCTGGCCGCTAAGGCCAGTTGTGATGTTGCGGATGTAGGATTTCTGCCTGCGACAGGAGATGAGGAGTCACCACCAGAGTGATCAAAGGGCACATGCTGAGATCCATGGTCTGAGGCCAGTAGGGTAGTATTGCAATGACTGTCAGATTCTCTGCCAACAGTGTTTTCAGGAATTTCAGGATTAAAGAAATTGGTGGGAAGGCATAGGCCAGTTGCGCAACCCAAGGATAGGTCAGGGCGTCCGTCCCCTCTGCTAATGGATAATGGTAGTGTGAGAGGAACCAAGTCACCTTGATTAAGAGATCCAGTTGTGAACACCCCCACTCATGGACGATCTGCTTGAACCCTTCTGGGTGCAGGGACCATTCGTTGGAATCCTTGAATAGTCTGGGTAGGCAATCCGCTTCCAAATTCTGATGGTCTGGAAGACACATGGCCCTCAGATATGGGAGATATTGTTGTGCCAATGTCATGATCGATTCTACTTCCCTCAAAAGAGATTGGCGCTGTGTCCCACCTTGCCGCTGTATGTATGACACTGCTGCCATGTTGTCCAGACAGAGCAGGATTGGGTGACCCTGTATGTGAGGCAACCAGGTGGCTAATGCCATGGATGCTGCTCGCAGTTCCAAATATTGGAAACTAGGCCCTGAGTGGGAAATTCCCCTCTGCCCTGGATCTTAAGTTGTTCGCAGGTGGGGCCCCACGCTGCACTGGTGTCGGTGGTAACATTGATCCATGGCTGCAGCCCTAATGGATGATGCTGTACTAGATTTTTTTGTCTTGTCCACCACCAGAGACTCTGGTGCATATGGCTGGTGAACCCAATTGGCTGGGCTAGACGCACCTTCTTCCACTGCATCAGGAGGTCCTTTTGGAAAACTGAGTTTCCAGTGAGCCCAGGGGATCATCGGGATACATATAGCCATTGTCCCGAGAAGACTCATGCACTGGGATGCTGACATCACTGGTGCAGCCAAGGCCTGTTGGAATGTCTCCCTGATTTTGGGGAGTTTCTGAAGAGGCAAAGAAACTGTGCTCATCTGAGTATTGAACTAGGTCCCCAGATAGACCATACTCTGTAGATTCCAGCTGGCTTTTTCTTTTTTTTTTTGAAAGTTGATTATCCAGCCCAATGTCCATAAGGTGGACAACAGGTGCTCCCTCTGTCTCCGCAAGAGGTCTTGATCCTGGGCCAGGAGGATGAGGTCATCCAAGAAATGATGGACTCTGAGCCCTTTCTCCCTCAGTGAGGCCAAAAACTGCCATCAGAACCTTGGTAAAGGTTCAAGGAGAAAGAAGTAGATAGGCCGAAGGGGAAGCAGACAAATTGGTAAAGCTTGTCCCCCAAGGCGAACCTGAAGAATTGTTGGTATGACTGAAGAATGGGACATGCAGGTAGGCATTGTCTCAGTCCACCTAAATCATTCAGCCTCTTGGTTGAATTATCTGGAATATGGTATGGAGAGACTCCATCTTGAATCTCTCTACACGGATAAATTGGTTCAGATTCTTGAGGTCGATCACCGGTCTGAAGCACCCTGTGTTTTTTTTCCTCCCTTCGATCAGGAAGAGTGTCAAGTAAAAGTCTGTAAACCCTTAACAGGCCGAGACTGATAGGATTGCCCCTTGAAGAAACACAATGTTGATGTACTCCTGAAGAGCAGCCAACTTCAGGTGTGACTGGGTTGTCTTGGTGGGGGTGAAGGAGTATTCTAGAGGCTGTCATTTGAACAGCCAATAATGGCCTTGCGCCACTGTAGACTGAACCCACCGAACTTGGTAGTGGGCTTGCCAGACCTGGGCAAATTTAAGCAGCCTGACTCCCCCCTGGGAGGGTCTGGTATCTAAAGGGCTTCTGGGTACCTGAGGGAGCCGCAGGGTCGCTAGCCCGCTGTGATCTAAGGAAGGTTGATTGAGTACCCCTTCAACCCCTTCTGGAGTCCTTGGCAGGGCGAAAACCTCAGAAATCCCAGTACCTGCTTGGCGCCCCTCTGATTGGTGGCGTCTGGATCTCCGATCTTGGGGAAGAAGGTCTGATTTTTCCTCCTGTAACCCTGGAGCTAGGAGTCTCCAGCTTTTGACCAGACAGCACCTTCCCATCAAAACACAGCTTGCAGCAGTTCTGCTTTGAGGATGCGTCAGCTGCCCAAGGGCTTGAACCACAAAGCTCATTTTGGCTGTGACTGAGCCAAGCATAGCTCTGGAAGGCCATCGCATGATGTCTATAGCTGTCTCTCCCACAAAGTCTGCCAAGAGTTTTATCTCTTCAAGTGACTTGAAGATTTGACCCTTAGGCAGCTGGATTTAAATCGCATATTCCAGGTTATGCGTCTACACTCGCATATCGGTTGCTATGGATGACCAAGCTACGGCGGGCTTACAAGCACCTCCTGCCGCGAGGTAGGACTTTCTCAAGTCTGCGTCAATGTGTCTATCTAAGACATTATGAAAAGAGGAAGAGTCTTCCTTTGGCAGTGTCACATTCTTGGCCAGTCTAGAAACTGCCACATCCACCATCAGTGGGTTAGATAAAAAGGTACCAACTCCTCCGTGAGTGGATACAATTTCTGCGACCACTTAGTTGATGGCAATTTTCTTTCGCCTTTTCCCCATTATTGCCCATTATTGAATGGTGGCACCATTGCAAACTCCAAGCCTGAACCTTCAGGATCCACAGCCGAGGAGGGGGCAGGATCTTCTGTCTGGAAGGTTGGCTGTAATACTGGGTCTGGGAAATCAGCCCGCCTAATCTGCTGGGCTGGCGTCACCCTTCAAGTGCCTGGTACCTCTCTGGTTAGAGGGGGTTTAATAGCTGGGTTTAGCCCAGGTGCAGGGTCCACACCATGTTTGTCCACTTCATTCTTGGTTGTCTGAGACGACCAGAAGATTCTGCCAGGGAGTTTTGGACTACTCTCCTGAGCAAGATTGACCTCTGCTGACTCTCATACTCCTGGTCTACTGGCCAGCTGCCTGAAGCAGTTGCTGCAAATTAGCTTTCCTGGCATAGGGTCATCTCCACATGACCAACACTTGTCTTTTGGGCACTGAGCCCTTGGAGGAGAAGCTATGCGCCCTTTGTACTGGGGTCTGCCAGGACTTGGAGGAATCACTCTCTGCCCTGGAAAATTCCTGAGGGTCTCCGGACCTCCTAGAGCGGGAGTGTAAGCGGCCAGGGCTAAAATAGACAGGAAGGCATGCTCATCGGGGCATATTGCACTCTTTTCTCCCACGTCTTCTTACTTACCCAAAGGTGGCCCTTACCTGATAGTGCGGTGGTCTTGGTTTTGTGGTGCTAGGCTCATGCTGGCGGAAAAACCGAAAGGTGCAAATGGGACTGCATGGCAATAGAGAGATATAAGGGAAGCGAGAGGGGGGGGGGTATTTACACACACACACACACACTTTTTAGATAAAATAAATGTGAGCAAACCCCCCATCCCCTAGTAATACATTCTTCCTTGCTCCCCCCTTCTATCCCCATTCCTAGAATAGCAAGACACCATACAATCCACTGCAGATTTTCTCCTTCAGATTTACCAAAACCACACAATAAGAGGTCACACCCTAAGAGCCTCAATTTGTATGCAATCAGGCAGGCCCCTGCACCACATGGTCCCAACAAATCCAAAGAAAATCAGACAACAAAAAGCTGCACAGGGTGCATGTGGTCTTAGAGACATGACAGCAAGAGAAAGAAAAAAGTTTTATAAAAAAGTGACAGACCTGGAAAGAGTTCCATAGGAGAGAAGACGTCATGCAGTCCCAGCTGCTGGATCCAGACTCCAAAGCAGGCATGCCACAAGAGGGATATCATTTCTGATTAGAGAACACCTCGGCCCCAAAAGACCACCAGAAGGGGCTCCCCACCTTGTTGGTGCATTTAGCGACCTAAGATGTGGGACCGCGCACTGGGAGAGGCTTGAACCCAGACGGACTCCGACATAGTCGGCAGGTAAGAGCTTATCCTGAGTGTAACGGTCTGTAGGTGTTGATCTTTGAGGACAAAAAGGAGAATGGGGGAGGTAGCTCTCAGTCAGACTTCTATAGAGCTAAACAGGACCTGTGGGTGGATATAGGGGCAGAGCTATATCATATATATGCTGCCGTGTTGGCGTCAGGAAAACACAGTTGGACCCGTTTTAGTGCCCCCAACAACCCCCCACTTAAAGTATAACAGCTTTGGATAGAGTGGAAAGGGATTAGAACAGCTGTCAGTTTTTATTGCTGTCTGTGACCCCTTTAGGCAGATTTGCCTTCTCTATTTGTCCTGTTTACCCAAATCATTGAAAGTGAAAGTAAAAGAAAATCCCAAATTTTGGGTTGTCCCCAGAAAAGTAATAGAGGGGAAATCTTCCAATGGGAACACTAGTTCTGGTGACCTAGGGGTCCCCAAGGAATTCCCTTATTTTGCAGAGATTTTCTCTTACTTCCTGTTTGGCTATGGGACAAGAAGTGAAAGGGAAATCTCCACAACGGGACATAGGTGGCGAAAAAAAAAACTGAAAGTGGTTATAACCATCCCTTGCTCTATCCAAAATGAAAAAAATAATTTTGCCTATAGTTCTACAAAGCAGCAAAAGCAGTGGTAATTACATGCTGCGGTCACGATGCTTTGCTTCCCGCCTGCTGCAAAACTATCACTCCTGAATGTGACCCATTCAAATGAATGAAGAAGTGCCGCATCCAGTTGTGGCACATTGGTGCAGCAATGATGGGGTTAAAATAGGTGGTGAGGAGGCATTTAACCAGCTCTGAAAAGCAATCCAAATGTGGATCTCTATTTAGTGGTGTGGCGGTTTAGACTTGCAGCTGGGGTGAGTTAAAATAGCTCATGCCATGCCATGCCTTAATCAGTCATGATTAAGGCTTGATGGCCGAAAAGCATTTTTTGACTGTTCTTCACCTGTAATAATAAAAACTATGTTTTAGCCAATTTCCATGGCACCAACCTTTCTCCATTTTTTAGTATGGTGTTTACATGTGGCAGTTGCAATGCTTTGTTTCATGCCCACGGCAAGCATTATCGCTCCTGAACACGACCCATTAAAGTGAATGAAGTAGCGCCGCTAACACCCTGCATACTGGTGTAATGTGTTGGTGCAGCAATGATAGGGATTAAAACAGGCAGTGAAGAGGCGTCACAATGCCTGTTTAAGTCTGAAAGGTGATCCAAATACAGATCATTTTTCAGTGGTTTAAAAATGCATGGCTACATGAATTGCATTACAACAATAGGTGCACTAGTCCTTAGGATGGGTCAACGCGTTTCACAGCTATGCCGCTTCTTTAGGACCCCTCAGGTATAGTGAAATAAAGGAACCTATTGATAATGGTAAAAAACAAATCTACAAAAACAAAAGAAGAACACAAATCAATATAATATATACAGTATATACAGCTATTATACATACATTATGGTCATATATTGGTCTAGTTCAAGTCATGATATCAAAACAGAAAAAAATACCATATACACATTAGAACCAGTGAATAGTTATATATCTTCCTTTTATAGTACTACCTCTACTTGTCCACTACTTTGATGCCTGCAAACTATCCTCCCATGGGCCAGTAGGCTTAATGGACCAGTGACCCCTCTCTTTATTCCACTCTGCATACTGTCCCATTTTTTTAGGGGTGAGTAAACATCATAAACATAGGTCATACTAGGTTCCACTTTGTTTAGGCATAGCATTTACAGATTATCAATATATTCCTCCTATAGATACATGAGCATGTTCTAATGTGTATATGGTATGTTTTTTCTGTTTTGATGTCATGCCTTGGCCTAGACCAATATGACTACAATGCAATTATTTATAATAGCTGTATGTATATATTATATTGATTTGTGCTCTTCTTTTGTTTGTGTAGATTTGTTCTTACCATTATCAATAGGTTCCTTGATTGCAATATACCTGAGCGGTCCTGAAGAAGCACCATAGTCATGAAAAGCGTTGACCCATCCCAAGGACTAGTGCACCTAGTGTTGTAATGTACTTCATGTAGCCATGCTGGTGCTGCAAAATATGTTTAGAATAAAACTTTATTCTTTTAGAAATGTTCTTGGATACTAATATTTCCTCCTTCCTGAGGGGGTACAATATTTTTTTTTTTTTTGAGTGTACAAATCACTCAAAGTCCCAAACATATCCTCTATTCTAACCACATTCATTTTACTGGGATGACACCTCTATACCACTATTACATTTTTGCCAACTCCTTTCCACATATACTTTGCTCTATACACTTTTCAGTGGTGCAGCGGTATTGATTTAAGTGTACATTTAGCCTAATTCCCTCTCACTCTGCCAAAAAAAAAAAAAAACAAGTTTTGTCAGGAGCGCAGCAAATAAAATTGGGGTAACATAAAGTACTCTATCATAAACAAAGATATTTTGACTGTTATAAACTGATGGAATATGAATTGGAATTATTTGCTGTGAGTTGTATTTGAACATAATTTTTGCTTATTCTACCTATTATTCACTCAGCTCAATGTATGTTACCAATATATATCCTTTACTAACAACGATCACTAATACCTTTCCCATTCAGAATTATAATCCTGCCCAGTAACATCAGGGGAAACAATGGCACACCGATTGCTATGGACATTGGTATTGATGTCGTGTTGCTGACAATTGATTTCTTAGTTGATGTTGTAATTTGTCTGCAGCCATCCTCTGATGTGTGATCTGATATGTCTCTGGTATCCCGCTGGATTCTACTGCCTTATTTTTAACTACATCCCAAACAAACACTGGGCATTATCCCTCAATGTCTGATGAAAGGATAGCACAAGTGTCTGATGCTGCTGGAACAAATAGTTGAGTTCATCCTCTGAAAACGCTCCATTTAAATCATAAAGTAAGCATTGATAGCCCTTTGATAGCCCCTCCAAATAGCAATGATATTATAAAACAAGTTAGCTACAAGAGGCCTCTAAAAACAGTATTGATTATAAAGATCATTAGCACCAATGGCTGTTATATCACTTAGAACTGAAAACATCAGCTGGGTTGATGCCCTTGTGGAATGATCTGTACTGTCCGTTGAAAGCCAGATTTTTTCCTCTATCAATCAATTGTCCTATCACGTTTTTTTAATTTTAATTTAAATTTTTATCTGAATCAAGCTTTACCAGTGTTTTATTACAATAAATATGCTTTTTATATAAACACCATAAGGGATTTTGACTGATCCATTGAGCGATGCCTTTTAGTTGTTCTGTTTGCACATGCCCACCATTCCAGTGGTTGACAGCAGCTCTGGGTTTTACATTTTTGCCCAAGAGACACTTGGTTTTCCATATACCAACAATTTTTTGGCTCTATTGTTTGTAGCGCTCAAGGCTATCATTGTTCAATTGTACTACATGCCTGTTTATCTTCACTAACATGTGAGTTTTATGAATAAACCTGAATTTTACTAATCTATGCTGCACTCAGATTGGCGCCGCTCTGCTTCCTCCTCTTAACCAGCTACCTTATAGCTGTGGCACCAGTGGCAGAACTCCCAGGGTCACAAAGATCGCATTTGCGACAAGGCCCTGGCATTCCCCCACTGTGGGGGGGGGGCCAGATGGCAGGAAAGGGGCCCGCTGCAGAACATGCCAGGGACAGATCCCTTCCCCCTCCAGGCCATATGGTGGCTCCCACTGGAGTACTGATTATCCCTGAGGCAGAGCCTGCTGCAAGGCTCTCAGTGATATTGGGGGGATACGGGAAGGGGGTGCAACTGGCCTTGGAGTTGATTGCAGCTTGCGGGGCAAACAGGTGTGCTGTTGTGAGAGGTTTAGGTCAGCCATAGACAGAGTGATTTTCTTTCCTGCAACCCTGCTCAAATTCCTCGTCAAAAAAAAGTGTGCCATTGCCTTCTTCCAGAGGAGGGGGGGAAGCCATCCTCACCAGGAGAATGCAGTGAATATTGCTAGTGGTTATAACAGCCGCTAGCAATAATCACATGTAAAATTCTGCAGGCTGGTGGTACCCAAGTTGATCGATCAATCAACTTGGGTACATTCAACCTACCCATACACGGTTCAAATCTTGGCCATTTCCTGCTGAACTGGCTGAGATTTGAACTGTCTATGGCCAGCTTTAGTCAGGCTGCAGAGCGGACTGGACAGAGGTATGTTCCGTGGTAGCTACTGAGTGGAGATAGTAGATCCCAGTGGATGCACATGATAACCCTTTTAATGCTAGAAGATCCCTGCTGGAAATATCATCAATTTCCACTAGGGGTCTACTAACAAATAAATGGTTAATCATACATGTGCAACACAGATCTGAAAGGGTTAATCATGCACTTCCAACTGAGATCTTATGTGCCAGCAATAAAAGGGTTAATTTTTTCCAGCTTCCCCTTACCTCCCCAGTCCATGGTGTGCAGGCAATGAGAAGATGATGTGCCGTAACCTTTAGCAACCAATCAGTGAGCCATAATGATGTGCTATAACCTCTAGCAACCAATCAGTGAACGGTAATGATGTGCAGTAACCTCTAGCAACCAATCAGTGAACAATAATGTTGTATAGTATCTTCTAGAAACCAGTCAGCAGTAATGATGTGCAGTAACATCTATGAACCAATCAATGAGTGGTAAGTATGTGCAGTAACCTCTAACAACCAGCCCTTGAGCGGTAAGGATGTGCAGTACCTTCTAGCAACCAATCAGCAAGCAGAAATGATGTGCTGTAACCTCTAGCAACTAATCAGTGAGCTGTAATGTGTGCTGTAACCTCTAGGAACTAATCGCAAAAAATACGGTACAGTACATCAGAAGTAAAATGTGTTGCTCATAATATTTCTTATTAAAACATTAAAACATATGTAGAAGATGCCTTAATAATGTGATACACAGTTAGAATCATGAATTGTCAATAAAACGGACAGAAGATTTTCTTCTCCTATTCTGTGGAGTTGCTTCGTGTACGATACAGAAGGCTAGACGACTGGTTAGGTTTCATTCACTTGGGTCACACTATGTAGTAAGTCTTTGATATGATCTAAGTTTATCCATTACAAAATACCATCCACATGACGTACCTATTGGTTAAGTACTAAGATTGACACATAGTGTAATAATTCCGTAGAAGATGTATACAAAATTACAAAATTATTCTTTATAATACTCGTTGTGTAAAATGAAGACTACATGACATG
>BLSH010147574.1:153702-181380 GCA_018402905.1 Glandirana rugosa
AATCATGCACTTCCAACTGAGATCTTATGTGCCAGCAATAAAAGGGTTAATTTTTTCCAGCTTCCCCTTACCTCCCCAGTCCATGGTGTGCAGGCAATGAGAAGATGATGTGCCGTAACCTTTAGCAACCAATCAGTGAGCCATAATGATGTGCTATAACCTCTAGCAACCAATCAGTGAACGGTAATGATGTGCAGTAACCTCTAGCAACCAATCAGTGAACAATAATGTTGTATAGTATCTTCTAGAAACCAGTCAGCAGTAATGATGTGCAGTAACATCTATGAACCAATCAATGAGTGGTAAGTATGTGCAGTAACCTCTAACAACCAGCCCTTGAGCGGTAAGGATGTGCAGTACCTTCTAGCAACCAATCAGCAAGCAGAAATGATGTGCTGTAACCTCTAGCAACTAATCAGTGAGCTGTAATGTGTGCTGTAACCTCTAGGAACTAATCGCAAAAAATATGGTACAGTACATCAGAAGTAAAATGTGTTGCTCATAATATTTCTTATTAAAACATTAAAACATATGTAGAAGATGCCTTAATAATGTGATACACAGTTAGAATCATGAATTGGTTATCCATGCAGTACACCTACCATAAAACATTACCTATTTGAATCTAGTATAGTTTCTGAATGATGTATCACACTGGGTTCACTTACTTTGGATTGGTCAGCAGATCGGAAGACATAGCATGTGCTTCGTTGAGGTGTCTTATCCTCTTCTTTTAGAAGACAGGCAAAATAACTGGGGTCCTGGCTATTGTGTATCAGTTTCTGGAGAGACTGCGGCTTGTACTCAAAGATACTTGAGCAAATTAAAGGATCCCATTGGTGGCTCTCTCCTGGATCTGGCTCACAGCAGATACACAAGGCTGATACATATAGCCGAACAGGTCGGACAGACTGCGGGTCTTTGGATCTTGATAGGCTCTTTCTCTTGATCTCTGCTACCACCCAAGGTAACATGGGCATTGTAGTGAAGGTATGTAGAGTCAAAGAACCAATGAGCTGAAGGTTGTACTCAAGGACATCATCATTGGATGACAGCTGCCTGGGCACGTTAAATGATATTGGATCCATTGTAGATATGTACAATTCACCTTTCCAATGCTTGGGGTTTATTTGTCTGTTTTTTCATTTCTTTTATGTTGATACCTGTGTGGAAAACAACAGATCCAGAATTATTACAGACTTCAATGGTAGACTAAATTCATAGCATGTAACAGGAATTTTGGCCATAGAAAGAATATTGTTTTGCTTTTTTTGCTAAAATGAATCTATAATACATGTCCACTCCAAATGGATATTATTTTTCTTTTGAATGGCCGATGTCAAGTTAATGCAAGAGTTTTTTTTTTCTATATCTATTGGTGATTTTAGTGGCCAGCTCTCTCCACCAGAATCCTCAGTGCTAGCAAAATGCTACAGCCACTACTAAGCCCAGTGATGGTGCCATCCTCACCTGATAAAGCGAGGGAATGTCACCAGCATACCATAGATCTCTAGAATGAGTCCAAAGCTTTATTCAGTCTTTACATTATTATAGCATAAGCAACGTTTTGGAGCCTCGAAGGACCCGTTCATCAGTATGTGACCTGATGAAGGGATCCTGCGAGGCTACAAAACGTTGCCTTTTCTGTAATAATGTAATGGCTGAATAAAGCTTTGGACCAATTTTGGAGCTCTATGGTGTGCTGGTGACATTCTCTCGCTTCATCAGGGAAGGATGACGGCATCACTGGGCTTAGTATATACTGTATACACAGATGATGAAGTGAGAAAACATCACCAGCACACCATGGATCTCCAGCATGGTTCCAAAGCTTTATTCAGACATTATATTATTACAGCAGGAGCAACGTTTTGCATGTTATATATATATATATATATATATATATACCGTATATACTCGGGTATAAGCCGAGTTTTTCAGCACATTTTTTGTGCTGAAAAAGACCCCCTTTGGTTTATACCCGAGTCAGTGTCTGTGGGTGATCAGTAGTTTCACATTAAACAGAGCTGTGCTGCTTCTAAGAGCCGTTCTGTGCTTGTAACTGTGACTAATCACATTGGAATGCAGAGAATGCTGAGAGAGGTGTCAGCTTTTCAGCTTGATGTCGGCAGGTGGGCGGGACAAGCTGATGTTAGCTGTTCAGTCCCGCCCACCTCCTGATCTCAGTGAAGAGCTGCAGCTCTCTCTCAGCATTCTCTACATTCCAATGTGATTAGTCACAGTTACAAGCACAGAACGGCTCTTAGAAGCAGTACAGCTCTGTTTAATGTGAAACTACCTTACTCATCCCTTATGTGTTCTGGCTACAGTCTCTGTGTCCTGGCTAATATCCCTGTGTCCTGGCTAATATCCCTGTGTCCTGGCTAATATCCCTGTGTCCTGGCTAAAATCCCTGTGTCCTGGCTAAAATCCCTGTGTCCTGGCTAATATCCCTGTGTCCTGGCTAATATCCCTGTGTCCAGGCTAATATCCCTGTGTCCTGGCTAAAATCCCTGTGTTCTGGCTCCCTGTCCCTGTGGTCTGGCTGCTGCATTTTCCACCCTAGGCTTATACGCGGGTCAATAACTTTTCCCATATTTTTTGGGCAAAAGTAGGGAGTCAGCTTATGCACGGGTCGACTTATACACAAGTACATTCGGTATATATATACACTGTATATATAAATATTACATGCAAGAAGCAGGACTTTTCTTAATATAAAATTTGATCTAATGTTTATGTGAAAAGATGGCTCCAAAGCAGTACACACAATACAGTTCTACATGCTAAAATATGTGATAAACAGCATACTATTAGGCTGATACTTTGTAATGTGCAAGATATAATAACAATTCCATATATTCCAATCAAAACATTTTTTTTGTGCATTATTATGGCTTTTTTGCAGTCATATCTCATAAAAAAATAAACATATGATCCTTTCATACAAGAAGAATTGTCACCCCCCCCCCCCCCCCATTCATCCTGCATGGAAGGATCATGTGTTTATTTTCAAGAGATGACTGTAAAAAGCCATTCCATTGCACAAAAAACTTTTTGATTGAAATATTTGAGCCAGAGGGTGCCCCCCTCCAATTCAGAACTATGTTGGATATGTGGTTCAGAAAAGGGAACCTTCTTGCACATTTGGTGGTCAAGTTCACAAACAATTCTGACAAATTATCAAAGGGATCAAGCATATTAATGATACCTCAATCTAAATGTAGAAGCTTGCTTACGACATATTAATAATCTCCCCAGCAACAAATACAAAAATTCATTAACAAGACACATCTGAACGCAGCAAAAATCCTAATACACCTAAATTGGAAATCCACAATAATCGCAACTGTTGAGGACTGGATTGAAAAAGTCAACATGACCTACAAAATGGAAAAACGACATGCCATAAAAAGGGAGGGCATATCCAAATTCCATAAAATGTGGCTATTCACTAAATCAAACACGATCTCCGAATCTTTTGGTCAAATCTAACATGATCGAAATATCTTAATAGTCAGTCCATCACAACCGGACCAGTCTCTCTGAGTTTACTCTCTTCAGATCCTCGCCTTCCTTTTCTCCTTATCTCCTCCCCTCTTTCCCTACTTTATTCCCTCTTTCTTTATTCCTATCTTCACCCCCTCCATCCCACCTCCTGCCCCCTTCCCACTCATCTTATAACTATTTCATCACCTACTTCACTAAATATTTTCATTTACCCCCCATAATTATTCTCACAACTCCCTATTACTGTTCTATACAACATATTACCTATTTCTTAAGAAAATAACAAAGTCAAAATTGTATATTACATGTTTTTCAAAATGTAAAATCTCAACTTAATGAATAATCCCATATATAATGACCCAATTATCCTTAAGTAATTTGTGCTTCCAAATTATATAAATTACTAGTATTTATTATTATTATTACTATGTTCAGATAACACTCTTGTATATGTTTAAATATATTTTGTAATATGTTTCTTATTATTTCAATAAAAACCTTTGGTTGTGAAAAAAAAAAAAAAGATTTGGAATAAATCCAAGCTACCATTAGCTGCATTACTGAGAAATAGAGATCATGTAAAAATATTTGGTTTTATACTTGAATCGCTGCTGTACAGTATTTAGATGTACATTTTCCCCTGAAGCATGCTGAGACCTTGGAATAAAATCAAAGCACTCAATGCCTATTGTAGACTGCCAAACCTTAGATCACTCCAAATACTATTCTAGGCCCGTACACACTGTACAATTATCGGCCAAAAATTGTTGTATGACGGACTGTCGTACGATAATCCGGCCGTTAGTACGCTCCATTCGACAGCTGATTTTCAATTATCATCCAACAGAAGTTGGATGAGCAGACTAGAAAACGTTTGTCTGCTGACAAGGCATCATCCGATTTTCGGCTCGTGTGTACAGAAATTGGACAAACAAAAGTTGGAAGTACAAACACGCATGTTTGGAATCCAGGAAATGTTAGGTCATGTAAACCTGCGCCCATAATTCACAAATCACATTCACCTGAACTTCCTCTTTATACGCTCGTAACACGTCACTACTTTCGGCTTTGTTGAACGATAATTTGACTACCGTTAGTATGCTAGACAAAATCACGGACAGACGATTTTGGGAAAAGTTGTACGTGCGGTCGTACGACAATCGCATCGTGTGTACGAGGCTTAAATTTCATAATGGTGCTCTGTTAGCATTGGAAAACCATGCTGAATCACTATGTAAACAAAAGTACTGACTTACCAGCTAGTCTGCCTGTATAATAAATGAAATACATTAGTTCATTGCTGTAAATAGGACAGGTCTGACCTTATTGTGAAATGGAGCTGAGAGGTCCCTGGAAGTGTGTCTTCAGAGTATGGTGACCCGGTGGCTTCTCATCCCTGCACACATTGCTGTCAAGGTTATTAATCCAGAAATGGTGTGACTGCTGTCCCAGGCTCAGACTGTATCTCGTTACATGTTCTTATAACTTACACCACCGAGGAAAACTCATTTTCTAGCATACAATACTTGATAGAGCCAGGTGATAGTAGTAAAACATTGTGAAATGGACATGAAAAAGTTGTGTTATTATATTATATACTAAAAGATTTTTCTCTCTTATTGCACCCAAAATATGTACTATATACAGTATGTACTGTATATTAAGTTTTATTTTACTGCAAATGTATGCATGTCCTACTGGAGAAGAAAGAGACAGCTCCGGAAGATTTTACCCCCTTCATGACCAGGCCATTTTTTTCTATTCGGCACTGCCCTGCTTTATCTGGCAGTTGCGTGGTCATGCAACACTATACCCAAATGCAATTTATGTCATTTTTTTTTCACACAAATAGAGCTTTTTTTGTGGTATTTGATCACCACTGGGTTTTTTTTTTAATTAAGTAAAGTTTTTTTATTGTTTATTTTATACAAACAAAAAAGACTGAAAATTTTGAAAAAGAAAACAAAACATTTTTTACTTTCTGCTATAAAACACATTCAATTAAAAAAAAAAATTGAATTTCTTCATAAATTTAGGCCAAAATGTATTCTGCTACGTCTTTGGTAAAAAATCTCAATAAGTGTATATTATTTGGTTTGCGTGAAAGTTATAGCGTCTACAAGCTATGGTATATATGCTGGAGTTTTTATTTATTTTTTATACACTAGTATTGGCGGTAATCAGTGACTTATAGTGGGACTGTGATAGTGCAGCTGGTAATCTGACATCATCAGTGACACTAATACAGTGATCAGTGCTAATAATATACACTATCACTGTATGAATGACACTGGCTGGGAAGGGGTTAACATCTTGGGGTAATTAAGGGGTTAACCATGTGCCTAACAAGTGTTAATGTGTGTAGTATGCACTGTACTGCTTTTCATTACAGATCAATTTGTTTCCTTTCCTTGCTTTGCAGGGAAAAGAAACAAAGTGATCATTCCCTCTGTTCAGAGCCCTGTGTTGTTTGTCAACACAGGGCTCTGGGCTGTGATTCGACACAGGCGATCGCTAGGTCCTGGCCATGAATCATTGGCTAGAATCTGTTGACAAATTCCCACTGTGTCAAATCACAGGGAAGTAGTCAGATGGGAGAGCGCACCACCAACCCGGAAACCACTCCCAATGTACAGGTACATTATAGTGCCTGTACGTGCCGTCCTGCCATAGTAAATGTACTATGGTGGGTGTGGAAGTGGTTAAAATAATCAAGGTGGTCGGAAGTGCTTTTAATCACATAGGCAACAGGTCAGCAGCACCCAGGTCACATCTTCATATTCCGCAGCCCTTGCATAAAAAAAGCTCAAAGAGAGATATGCAAAGAAGAGTCAAATAGTGTAGTATTGTCAGTGACTTCTCAATAAAAAAATTAAACAAGTAACACTCACAATGTGCAGACACACATACAGTGGCAATAATTATTTGATCCCCTGCAGATTTTGTAAGTTTGTCCACTTACAAAGAAATGAAGGGTCCATAATTGTTATCATAGGCGTATTTTAAATGATAGAGACAGAATATCAACCAAAAATCCACAAAAAAATACACAATACAAATATTAATAATATTTAATAAATCGAGTTGCAATTCAGTGAATACAATAAATATTTGATCCCCTACCAACCAACAATAATTCTGGCTCCCACAGACTGGCTACAATATGTTCTCATGTGGTACACAAATTAGTCCTGTCAATTTAAGAAGGTGCTCCTAATGACAACTTGTTATGTGTATAAAAGACACCTGTTCACAGAATCTTTCTTCCATTCATATCTCAACATCATGGGCAAGACCAAAGAGCTGTCAAAGGACATCAGGGACAAGATTGTAGACCTGCAAAGGCTGGAATGGGCTACAAGATCATCAGCAAGAAGCTTGGTTAGAAGGAGACAACTGTTGGAGCGATTATTCGTAAATGGAAGAAATACAAAATAACCATCAATAGCCCTCCGTCTGGAGCTCAATGCAAGATTCCGCCTCAGGAGGTAAGGATGGTAATGATAAAAGTGAGCGATCACCCAGAACTACACGGGAGTAACTTGTGAAGGATCTCAAGGCAGGTGGGACCACAGTCACCAAACAAGCCATTGGTAACACAATACGCCGCCATGGATTGAAATCCTGCAGCGCCCGCAGGGTTCCCCTCTTTAAGAAGGCACATGTGCAGGTGTGTTGCTATGATTTTTTTGTACTGATTTTATAGCTTATAATATGGAGTTAGATTTTTAGACCATGTGCTTTCAGGCTTCCCCCCTTCCCCTGCATTGATATGTAAATAAACCAGTTTGATAGGATTTGGAGTGCTAGAGACGAAGTCCTCTGCAGGATGTGATGTCAGAAGTTGGGGGAGGAGTTTTTTAGGTTTTGAAACAAGTATATGGAGGGACAAAAAAAAGAGTAGTGTTGGAGAAGACAAAGGAGCAATATGTGGATGCAAGAAGTTGGAGATCTTTGGCGCTATTTTGAGTTGGACTGAGCACGGAATCGAGAAGGACATTGCATCATAAGATGAGTAACAGTTTAGTTTATCTAATGCGTACATAATGTACATGCTTACATTTTGCTAGAAAGGTTGATTGGCATTGTGCATGGTGTAGACATATTTTGTAAGCTATATGCTCTGTTGTATTATGTATCCTACAGTTGTATGTGCAGACTTTCTGTTTAATAAAGCATTGGTACACTACAGAATTCTAAGCTTCCTTGGTTTTACAGCAAGTAACCTTGCTAGATAGACGCAAGCAAAACATTTGGGGGCTTGTGACGCGATCTGCGCTAAAATTTCAACTGAAGCAGACCTGTTTTCTGTGGTGTGTTTTGTAGCTTGGGCTGAAGAAAATGCTGCCTACACTGTTTAGGAAGAGTAAGGCTGCAAAGGTTTCTGAAGGTTTCTGGTGTCCAGGAGGACTTGAAGGCGTGCACCCTTCCTACCTGGACCAGAGACAGCCAGTGAATGTCTGTTGCAGAGGAGCTGGCTAGATATGCTTCTCCTTTGAACAGAGCTTGGTGGGATGGTGTCTTTGATCTTTCCTCAGAGTTTAGTCTCAAAAGTTTTGGGTTCAGTAAGGGAGAGATGCGAGCAGTTGCTATGTTTGGTTTACACTTCCTGCATGCTCCACATATTGAATCTCAAAAGAGGAAAAAGGCATAATTAGATTTAGGTAAGGAGCAGCTTGCAGTGGCATCCAAGTGTTTGGAAGACACTGCAAGCAAGGCAAAAGATTTAGAAAGTAGGGTAATCAAAGTTAAACCTGCAGTGGCTTTGAAGTGTGTTCAAACCCCTGTAGGCAGAGCTGAAGATTTGAATGAGCGGTGTGCAGCCCTCATAAACAAGTCTGTAAGCAAAAGTAGAACATGTGACACTGGTACTTCCCATAAGTGGGAAGCTGAGTATTTTATAAGCTCAAATTATGGCCAAGCTGAGTCACATACAAGGAAGGCAAGGCCTGTGGTCTCCAGGAGACACATGTGGATTGATTTACTTAGGGTGGGTGTCCCTAGAGAGGAAATAGATGGGAATCCTACTCCAGCATTGTTTAAGAAGTGGAAGCAAGTGGTTGAGAATAGTAGATTCAGTCACATTAAGTGTTTGTCTTGCTATAAAATGGGCCATTTTGCTAAAATGTGCCATACTGTGAAGACTGAACAACAGCAGACCATTGTTTGTCCCAGGACAGCATGGAGAGACATGCAAGTTTATTCGCTGTGTTGGAAGTAGGGTTGCCACATCATCCCTTTAATCCAGGACACATATGAATTACACAGGTTCTGAGGCTAATTTAATGCAGCTAAGGCACCAAGTGAGCTTAATTAACAGCTTAATCAGCCACAGAACCTGTCTAATATGTGTCCTGGATTAAAGGGATGATGTGGCAACCCTAGTTGGACGTCAATGCCTTTCCATGAAAGTGTTTCAAGGCAACAGTGGGCACCCTACAATAGTTTTGCAGTTATAAATGGGCCGATAGAGAAATGTGAGCAGTGAGCTATGTTTTTGGCACAGTTGGATGGAACATATTATCTGCTTTGTCTCTTACTTTTTCAGGTACTAAGCATCAAGAGGTGGAGGAGGCAGAGCAGATAACCAGGCCAAATGGGAGGAGGCAGACCAGAAGAGAGTCTAGTTGATTTCTAAATTGCAGTGGACTTTCATCTGAGCATTTCCTTATGACCAGGAGGACAAGGGACTTTCATCTGGAACTTTCCTTCCACAGACTGTCAAGGACATTGCAGACCCTGCTCAAAAGTAATGTTTCAGCCTTCCAGGGACTTTAGTCTGCCTGCCCAGAAGATATGGGAGTCAAAAGGGAATTTTTTATTCCCATTTTTGGAATACAATATGGGGGATTTATTTCGCCCTTTCCTGGACAAAAGGCTTTAAGAGATGTTGAAGTTTCCTATATTATGCTATAAAGTCAAGAGGTGGTCTGTGTTGCCATGATTTTTTTTGTACTGATTTTATAGCATATTATATGGAGTTAGAGTTTTAGACCATGTGCTTTCAGGCTTCCTCCCTTCCCCTCCATTGATATGTAAATAAACCAGTTTGATAGGATTTGGAGTGCTAGACAGGAAGTGCTCTGCAGGATGTGATGTCAGAAGTTGAGGGAGGAGTTTTTTAGGTTTTGAAACAAGCATATGGAGGGACAAAAAAAGAGTTGTGTTGGAGAAGACAAAGGAGCAACACATGGCTGCTAGAAGTTGGAGATCTTTGGAGCCCATTTTGAGTTGGACTGAGCACGGAATCGAGAAGGACATTGCATCTTAAACCCTAAGTTGAGTAACAGTTTAGTTTACCTAATGTGTACATAATGTACATGCTTATATTTTGCTAGAAAGGATGATTGGCATTGTGCATGTTGTAGACATATTTTGTAAGCTATATGTTGTGTTGTATTGTGTATCCTACTGTTGTATGTGCAGACTTTCTGTTTAGTAAAGCATTGATACACTACAGAAGTCTAAGCTTCCTTGGTTTTACCGCAAGTAACCTTGCTAGATAGACGCAAGCAAAACAACAGGCCCGTCTGAAGTTTGCCAATGAGCATCTAATTGATTCTGAGAAGGATTGGGAGAAAGTGCTGAGGTCAGATGAGACCAAAATTGAGCTTTTTGGCATTAAACTTGACTTGCCGTGTTTTAAAGAAGAAAAATGCTGACTATGACCTGAAGAACACCATCTCTACAGTCAAACATGAAGGAGGAAACTTTATGCTTTGGGGCTGTTTCTCTGCTAAAGGTACAGGCCGACTTTGCCGCTTTGAGGGGCCAATGGATGGGGCCATGTATTGTAAAATCTTGAATGAGAACCTTCTTCCCTCAGCCAGAACACTTAAGATGGGTCGTGGATGGGTCTTCTAGCATGACAATGACCCAAAATTCCTGCCAACGCAACAAAGAAGTGGCTCCAGAAGAAACACATTAATGTCATGGAGTGGCCTAGTCAGTCTCCAGACCTTAATTATATGTAAAATTTATGGAGGGAGCTGAAACTTCGAGTTGTCAAGCAACAGCCAAGAAACCTTAAAGTGGATGTAAACTAAAAATAAAATTTTAATGTAGACTTCCACCTGGTACAATAGAGGATGTCAAGTCATCTATGCCCAGTCTTGCCACGAAGAGTTAATCCAGCTCTGAGCAATCCTCTTGTCTTTTTTTAGTAAGATAAAAATCGACACACAGATAAGTTTGTGTCGCCACATCCCCCACTGCTGTAACTGACATCTGATTTCTTTATCTCCTGCACGAGCATGAGAGCAGAGAGAGTGTTACAATTCCAGATTCACATCCCTCCTCCTTTGTTCTCCAGCTCTCCCAGGATTGGCTGCTCCACACCTCAGCATGATTGGGCATGCTGAAGTCATGTGGTGCCTTTCCCAAATTTTGACTGGATTTTACTCATCATGGTGGAGTAATCCTCGAGATCAGCAGAAGATCAGTGTGACTGAGGAGAATATTCATGGTGCAGACAGCTCCCAGAGCCAGCAGAAAGAGTAGGAGAGTGTAGAGGTGGGCGGGGAGTCTTGTGACATCACGACTCCACCCACCGAGCTCTGGCAAAGAGACCCACCCACAGATTCCAGAGTTTTGCGGGGCTCCTACTGCTGAAGGGGGTGACATTTGCAAGGTAGGGATAGATGCAGGAGGCTTGCATGTATATATACATTAATACTGTGCCATTAGTTTATACTGGGTGAGTGGTGGGTTTACATCCACTTTAAGGATTTAGAGAAGATCTATAAAGAAAAGTGTACCAAAATCCCTCCTGAGATGTGTGCAAACCTGGTAACCAACTACATGATACACTCTGTGCTTGCCAACAATGGTTTCTCCACCAAGTACTAAGTCATGTTTTGCTTGGGGATCAAATACTTATTTTATTCACTGAACTGCAACTCAATTTATAGCATTTGTAGCATGGGTTTTTTTCTGGATTTTTGGTTGATATTCTGTCTCTATCATTTAAAATACACCTGTGATAAAAATTGTAGACCCTTTATTTCTTTGTAAGTGGGCAAACGTACAAAATCTTCAGGGGATCAAATAATTATTTCCCCCCACTATAAAAGTGTCTATTTACAGCATGCATATAGACAGTGTAGATCTGTCAGCTCAGCAAGATGGCCTCTGGCCCCTCCCAGCGTGATGTGACTCGTCATGCAGGTCCCGCCTGCCTGATTCCTGCTGCTACTATTTGCATCAGCCCTATTCGCTGGTATGAGTGTAGCCTTAAAGTGTAACTGTTGCTTACACTTATCTTTTGCATAGTGTGGGGAACAGTTAGTACATCTGTAGGATGTTATTGCTGATTGTGGCCCTCTTAGACCCCTTTCACACTGGGGACGTCTTTCAGGCACTTTAAAGCTAAAAATAGCGCCTGTAAAATGCCTGAAAAACTCCCCCCATCCACCTTAGTGTGAAAGCCTGAGTACTTTCACACTGGGACGGTGCGCTTGCAGGACAGGAAAAAAAGTCCTACAAGCAGCATCTTTGGGGTGGTGTATAAGCGCTGTATACACCGCTCCTCCACCGCCGCTGGAATTGAAATGAATGGGCAGTGCTTCCGAAGCGGCTGAGCACCACTTTGGAAGCGCCACCTGCCGGCGCTATTAACCCCTTCTTAGGGGTTAAAAGCACCCCGCTGCCACCCAAATAGCGGCACCATAGCGCCACTATAAGAGCAGTAAAGCGCTGCTTAAATTAGCGGCACTTTACCATTACTGCGGCTGTAGCCCCCAGTGTGAAAGAGGTCTAAGAATGATTTCACCTCAGAACCTTTTTGGCAGGATTGACTGTGAAGTGAAATTTCCAGTAGAAACCCAGATAACAATAAAAAGCTGAAAGAAGTTTTGGCCTTTCCTCACTCTACTGCAGGGGTCTCCAAACTGCAGCTCGCTACAAGGTTTTATCCTGCCGTCAGCTTGGGTCATTGGCCTCACACAGGTCTTCAGGTCAGCCCATGGTCTCTGTTTCACCCCAACATCCAAAACTCCCCCTCCCCCAGGTTTCCAGCACTGTCATTGTGCCTTTGGTGATTGCTAGGAACGCTGGCATCATGACAACCAATCACATGCTTGCCCCAGCACTCTCCATGCTCTATGCCATGCTGTAAGTGTGTGAATTAAGGATGGACTCTGATGGAAGTGGATACTCTGATGTAATGGTGCACTTTTATAGGGACTCTGATGGGGACCCTGGTGTAAAGGGGGACTCTGATGGAGACCCTCGTGTAAGGGGGTTTCTGATGGGGACTACAAAGTATAGGGGAACACTGACAGGGACCCTGATGTAAGTTGGAACTGATGCAAGAGTGCAATGTGATGGGGATCCTGATGTAAAGGGGGACTTTGATGGACTCAAGATTGTTTGGGATTTCTTTGCTTTGTTTTTTTAGCCCACCATTATTTGCAAGATATATAATGTGACCCCTGTACTGAAAATTTGGTGTACTGGTGTACTGAAAAAAGCATTTAAGTAGGACTCAGGGTGCTTGAACAAACACCAGTCCCAAACCGTTTAAGTGATTCTAAAGAAAAGTATGGGGGCTGCCATTGCAGGCCTCCACCTGAAAATACTGGATGCTTAGCTGTATTTGAATTCAGTGTGCTTTAGTCACAGACCTGCAACATGAATGTTGTAGATCAGTGCCAGAAAATGGCAGAACTACTTCACTCTATTCCAGGTTAGCAACTTGCAATGAAAGCAAAGCATCCAAATAACAGCCAGAGAACAAGCATTTCCAAAGTAGAGTTCAGCAATATCAGCTTCCATTATTATTATTATTCATCGTCCGTTTGCATCCCAACTACACCACTACCTGCATGGAGTTTGCATGTTCTCCCTGTGCTTGCATAGGTCTCCGGGTACTCCGGTTTCCTCCCACACTCCAAAGACATGCTGGTAGGTTAACTGTCTCTTGTCCAGATTGGCCCACCTTGTTTGTGCACTGGTGCGCAGTCATGTTGGAAAAGGAAGGGGCCATCCCCAAACTGTTCTCACAAAGTTGGGAGCATAAATTTGTCCAAAATGTCTTGGTATGCTGAGGCCTAAAGAGTTCCCTTCACTGGAACTAAGGGGCCAAACCCAACCCCTGAAAAAACAACCCAACACCATAATCCCCCTCCACCAAATGATTTGGATCAGAGCACAAAGCAAGGTCCATAAAGACATGGGTGAGCGAGTTTGGGGTGGAGGAACTGGACTGGCCTGCACATAGTCCTGACCTAAACCCGATAGAACACCTTTGGGATGAATTAGAGTAGAGACTGCAAGCTGGGCCTTCTCATCCACATCAGTGCCTGACCCCACAAATGTGCTTCTGGAAGAATGGTCAAACATTCCCATAAACACACTCCTAAACCTTATAGACAGCCTTCCCAGAATGTAAATGTAAACCCTGCTGTGTAATTTCTCAGCACTACATAAATACCAGTAATAAATAATAATAGCACGCACAATAGGATGCAGTGACGTAGAAAGTGTGTATTCTATCAGCTCTATAGACATTTATGACACCGCTGAGTGCTTATGTGCATACTAAATATATATTGCCTGATAGACAAAACCACTGACACAGCAAAAATAAAGAACAGAGCCTGCAAGGTCTGCTATAGGGTCTGCAGCATCTTTCCCACTGAAAGAGCATTAAGTCGTTATTGATCACACCAGCTATCGCCTTATATCTACATCACTAACATGATATGTCTCCTTTCTGTACATCTACATACTGCAAATGAAAGATTAAACATACATAACCTGAATAATATTGGGAAGCCGGATGTGTGCCATGCAGCCCTGAATATAATAATTAGCAGCAAATTGCAGAGTAAAGTCTCTTGTGTGTCTCACCCCCCGGCTGTACCTGCAGGAGAGGTCCAGACTGGGCATTACAGCTGAGCATTGAATGCAATGTAGATGCAGCACCATAAAGATATACAAATCCAGGGGCACCTACCTGACAGCAGAGTTCTAGATGAATGAAGATGCCTGGCATTGCAAAGGGATAGTCCTTAGGCCAGACTTGGCAATGCCAAATCACAAGCTGACCCCAGAAAAGCAGTAGAGATCTCTTTTCTCCCCTTCCACAGTAACACTGCAAAGCAACAAGCTCAGAGCAGCCTGAGAGGGACAGGGATGGGGAGGGACAGAAAAAAAGACATAAAAAGCATCAGTGCAGTCCGGGTGTGTGTCTACATGGCAGGAAGGATTAGGCAGGCGAGGGGAGCTGAGTGACAGTCATAGCATGTAAAGTATATGAGAGGATATGTGTGGGCCAGATGAGGATGTGTGCGACTTGCAGACAGAAATGTGTCACTTAACTATTGCTGTGCTCATTTTAAGGCGGAAGATGGAAGAGATATTGAAACCTTTCGTGAGACGAACAAGGGTCATCATTTCCAACCTCCTCCTGAAAAGACTAGCTGCCTGGCTAATATAGGAGTTGGGCATTTGGATTAGGAGAAGTCAGTAGCGGCATCCTTCCAAATGTTTTTAAAAATTTAATATAGAAAGTTAAAATGGAATTTCAGGCTATTGCTAACTACGCTTAATGAGTAATTCCATTTTTGTTGAGAAAAAAAAAACTTTTGGTTATTCTAGGGAAATAGCTGTTTGTTTATGTGAATGTGGAGAGTTAGCCCTCGTTCACACTGAGCACGGCTTTGAAATCGTGTGAGTTCAGGTGAAAGATTTCAAAGCCCCATTTCAGTCTGCCTTCAGGGGCGTCTTGAAAGACATCTGTGCGGGTTCATGCACAGATGTCTATTGAAATCGCCCCCCAAAGTCGCCAAAAGTAGTGCAGGAATTACTTTTGGAAATTGGTGCGGCTCTGCAAAGTTGGCACCACACCGATTGGGACGCTCCTATTGCCAGCAATAGGCTCCGATTTGACATGCGATTTGACCTGTCATTCACAGACATGACTAGGCATGATGGGAATTGTAGTTCCTGAACAACGGGAGGACCATAGTTTGGAGACCCATGCACTAGATGATTCTGTATCTGGAGACAAACCTGTCCAGTTTGCTGTTGAATCTGTAGGTCAGGAGGTGCACATCCATCATCCACCATCTGTGACACAGGTTCTGGAATATCTCCGGGTGTAGAAACCACTTCCTAGGTTCCAGTCACTATCAGATTAGGAAATCTGCCTGCCAATTGTCGAGATCTGCCCAGATGCCTGACTGGCAACTGGCTCAGCCTCTAAGCATACCGATGAGAGCCCAAACCCATTGCTCCTGCTTCCCCTACAGTTTGGTGCCCCAGTGAGCACTGGAGGGGCATAGCACAGAGTGTTGACTGACAGTCACTGCTCTCTGCTCAGAGTAGACCTGAGAACTGAGCGAACAGCGGTCTTTGATCAGCCATCTAGGCGAATAAAAATGTTTGGGTTTTTTGGATCCCGCATTTGAAGAGCCAATTGTCTGCACCTGGGATGTACATGGCAGACATGGTGGGAACATGAAATTCTGCACAGATCAGGACCTCATCTACCTCTCTTGCCAAAGTAAGACTTCTTGTTCTTCTCTTGCGGTGGCAAGACTCCGGGTCCCTCCCCAATGTTTGACATACAGTACCTGATCTAGAATCAAGTCAACAGGCGAGTTTTGTAGACTATATTAAATTCATATTAAATGTGAGTAGACTTTCTGCTTTGACTTTGATAATGTTTTCAGGGCAGTATTTAAGAGTAATTCAAGGCAGCAAACAAAATGAATATTTGCACTCATGGAATTACCCAGTAAACACTGTGCTAAAATCAGCAGGTCCAATCAATTTACTTTTAGTCTGTTTTATCTGTAAGTCAATGTCAGAACCCAAGCAGCTACTTGCAGGCTTACTGTGAGCCCACTTCCTGAAGCCAGTGCTGTGTAACTTCATATCTCTGGTTTCTGTGTCATCGGTCACATTCAAACATCCAAGGGTTTGCATCCTATTGGTGGTTGTGGGAAACCTTTTAAAACTAACATTTTTTTTTACATTAGGCTTTCTTTGAGTGACAGCAGTGTGTGTCTTGGAATATGTCTTCTGTATAACAAACAGGGGTGCGTAGATCACTAATCAAAAATGAGTGGGGTGCCCAAATGGAAAAATAAAATAAATACACTGTGTTTCCTGTGTAGCCCTCACCCCCAAAGGAGCTGCTGATGTATGGGTCCCCTGATTCTGTATGACAAAAACCCTTCAAACCCATAGTTCCAAGTGGCTCCCAGCAGTCTTTTCCTTTCTCAGGCTGAACAGCCAATCACAGTCTTCTGCAACCTGGGGTGGTCATTTGATTCTTTTATGCCAATATACAGGCGCTGGTCATATAATTAGAATATCATCAAAAAGTTGATTTATTCCACTAATTCCATTCAAAAAGTGAAACTTGTATATTATATTCATTCATTACACACAGACTAATATATTTCAAATGTTTATTTCTTTCAATTTTGATGATTATAACTGACGACTAAGGAAAATTCCAAATTCAGTATCTCAGAAAATTTGAATATTGTGAAAAGGTTCAATATTGAAGACATCTGGTGCCACACTCTGATCAGCTAATTAACTCAAAACACCTGCAAAGGCCTTTAAATGGTCTCTCAGTCTAGTTCTGTAGGCTACACAATCATGGGGAAGACTACTGACTTGACAGTTGTCCAAAAGACGACCACTGACACCTTGCACGAGGAGGGCAAGATACAAAATGTCATTGCAAAAGAGGCTGGCGGTTCACAGAGCTCTGTGTCCAAGCACATTAATAGAGAGGCGAAGGGAAGGAAAAGATGTGGTAGAAAAAAGTGTACAAGCAATAGGGATAACCGCACCCTGGAGAGGATTGTAAAACAAAACCCATTCAAAAACGTGGGGGAGATTCACAAAGAGTGGACTGCAGCTGGAGTCATTGCTTCAAGAACCACTACACACAGATGTATGCAAGACATGGGTTTCAGCTGTCGCATTCCTTGTGTCAAGCCACTCTTGAACAACAGACAGCGCCAGAAGCGTCTCGCCTGGGCTAAAGACAAAAAGGACTGGACTGATGCTGAGTGGTCCAAAGTTATGTTCTCTGATGAAAGTAAATTTTGCATCTCCTTTGGAAATCAGGGTCCCAGAGTCTGGAGGAAGAGAGGAGAGGCACACAATCCATGTTGCTTGAGGTCCAGTGTAAAGTTTCCACAGTCAGTGATGGTTTGGGGTGCCATGTCATCTGCTGGTGTTGGTCCACTGTGTTTTCTGAGGTCCAAGGTTAACGCAGACATATACCAGGAAGTTTTAGAGCACTTCATGCTTCCTGCTGCTGACCAACTTTACGGAGATGCAGATTTCATTTTCCAACAGGACTTGGCACCTGCACACCGTGCCAAAGCTACCAGTACCTGGTTTAAGGACCATGTTATCCTTGTTTTTAATTGGCCAGCAAACTCACCTGACCTTAACCCCAAAGAAAATCTCTGGGGTATTGTGAAGAGGAAGATGCAATATGCCAGACCCAACAATGCAGAAGAGCTGAAGGCCACTATTAGAGCAACCTGGGCTCTCATAACACCTCAGCAGTGCCACAGACTGATTGACTCCATGCCACGCCGCATTGCTGCAGTAATTCGGGCAAAAGGAGCCCCAACTAAGTATTGAATGCTGTGCATGCTCATACTTTTCATTTTCATACTTTTCAGTTGGCCAAGATTTCTAAAAATCCTCTCTTTGTATTGGTCTTAAGTAATATTCTAATTTTCTGAGATACTGAATTTGGTATTTTCCTTAGTTGTCAGTTATAATCATCAAAATAAAAGAAATAAACATTTGAAAAATATCAGTCTGTGTGTAATGAATTAATATAATGTACAAGTTTCACTTTTTGAACAGAATTAGTGAAATAAATCAACTTTTTTTTTTTTTTTTTAAATCAAACTGGTATTTATTGACCAAAACACATACAAAAGGCAGTACAAAATAGGAAAAGAATTCGAGCAGATCTTATGCCAATTACAGTTGCTCTTGGCTACTTGGTTACAGCATAGGATTTACATAAATTCACATTGTGAACAATACATTAAGTAAGATAGAAATTACCATCATAACCGTTCTGCTCTCTTGCAAGGGTTATAAATCAACTTTTTGATGATATTCTAATTATATGACCAGCACCTGTACATCTCTTGTGGATTTTCATTGCAGTATGGGTGAGGGAGATTGCTGTATCACATTGATTTAATGTACAGTATACAATAGTGGTTATAAATTCTGGTATGGTAAATGTCTTTGTTTTTATGTACAGTGTAAACCTCATGTAATTAACTCTCGTCTCTGTGGCTTCCTCAGGGAAACATGTCAGGGTAGAAGCGTTTACGTGAAGCCATTTTCTGACCACAAGAATTACACTTGATGTTGTGGTGTTTTAATAGCACACAATTGTTTTATGGGAAAAAATAAAATTGATCTGTCTAATAAAAACGGTGATTGTATGGTACCTGAAAAGCACCAGTTATTTTTTTAAATTTTTTTGTGGATATACCCAGTGAAGTGACTTGCCTCAGGTGAAAAACTCCTACATAAGTTGAATCTGTTTATCTGAGCCATTTCTCCTGTAGACCCTTCTAGAACATACAGATCAAAGGATTTTTCTCAGCTCTAGCAGGCAGGGGAAGGGGATCTGATGAGACACACACACACACACACACACACACACACACACACTACAGAGCTAGAGCACAGAGCTGCCTGATATCTGAGTGGAGGGAAAGGACACATTCATCTACTGCACACTCTGACATAGACAAACATACAGAACTGAGGCTATGAGTCACCTGCTATGTGCTGGGGGTTGGGTTGTTGGTTGTCTCCCTGCAGGCTATATTGACTTTTCAGTGAGGCATGCAGATAACAGAGAGAGGAAAGATCAGAGAGGAATCACACTCAACACTTTGGATCCAGGCTAGTTCACACTATAGAGGAATGTGCTTTGTTCATTTTTCATGTCTGATGTTTACAACCTCTTTAAGAAGCTACTTGAATGAATAGCAAAATGCCTTCAACCTTACAGAACAAGTCCAATTAAACATGATTAACTACTACTAGGAAAACAAACACAAATGGAAAATAAGTTACTTGTTTAGTAAAATGATTGATTCATAATAGGAGCAAAAAGAGTCTGGGACTTTAAATGAGACATGGAAACGTCTCCATCCTGGGTACAGTAACAAAAAGCAAAAACTGGGACTTTGAGTGAGGCACGTGGTGAGCAGTTGGACAAATATAAACAATAGACATAGATGTGAAATATATATTTATTCTCCCGTATGGATACATAATAGAGCATTTTTCAAAAAATGTACAATATACATAAAAGTCAAAAATATGTTTGTTCTCCCATATAGGTACATAGTAGAACATATAAAGAAAAATCCATAGTATCCTGTTTTTTGGAAATAATATGTATCCATGGCCCACACAGGTCATATAAATAATACTCTTATAACTAATGCATAAAAGACCACCTTCCATAATAAATTCATACAAGGATAAAATGCTGTAAAGAATACCACACACTGATATTGAGGCAGGGCATGATGTGTCCCAACATTGGTCCGATGATAAGACCATCCTCCATATAATGCATTAGTTATGACAATATTATTTATAGTTCTGCACTCCTGTGCACAGATTTTAGCACGCTCTCAGCTGACATCACAGAGCCAGTCCAGGCTCTGCTGGGATCTGCCCAGATGCCTGACCGGCAGCTGGCTCAGGCTCTCAGCATGCTGCTGGGAGCCTGAGTCAGGAGCTCCCACCCCATCCATGGCTCAGTGCTCCAGTGAGCATTGGAGGGGCAAAGGAGGGACTTACAGTCACCAGCTTTCTGCAGGCTGAATACTGAAAACTGAGCCATCAGCGGTCTTTGATCGTTCTCGGTCTTAGGGCCCATTCACACTGCAGTGAAGTCCGAGATCAGATGTGATTCGCACCTCACTGCAGATCAAATCACATGCAATCTCTGTGCGATGCTCTTTCAGCCATACAGATTGTATGGCTGAATTTGCATCGCATTTGGACCAAACTCGAACAGGACCCTTTTTTTGGTCCACAGCAGAATCGGATCACATTTGATCCGATTCCTGTCCGAGTTTGCAGTGCAATATGCAAACTGATTTGGGGGTGTCATTAGCTTTCTATTGACACTCCCTGCAGTTTGCATATAGCAGCGTGAACTGCCTGCGAGTCAGGTGCAATGCGGGAATCCGCAGTGGATTTCAGGGTTCCTGCATCGCACTAGTGCGGCGGGGGACAGCTGCAGCTTGGACCCATCTAGGTGGGTATGTTTGTTTTTGGGTTTTTTTTGATCCCACACTTCTCTTTTAGTGCCGGTTCACACTGCTGCGATGCGGGAACCCTGCAAATCCACTGCGGGTTCCTGCATCGCATGTTTCCCGGCTGCAGTTCACACTGCCATATGCGAACTGCAGGGAGTGTCAATACAAAGCTAATGACACCCCCAAATCAGTTTGCATATCGCACTGCGAACTGCAAACTTGCACAAGAATCGGAGCGCATGGATGTGAACACCCATGCGATACGATTCTGTTGCAGACCAAAAAAAGGGTCCTGTACGAGTTTGGTCCGAATGCGATGCGATTTCAGCCATACTATCGCATGCGATTCACACTGCTGTGCAGTGCAAATCACATCTGATCTCGCAGCACGCAGCAGCGTGAACTGGCCCTTAGTGCTGGTTGACACAGGGGCAACTTGTCAGACAACCTACTTGCATTGACTTCTATACAGAAGTCCTTTTGCAAGCTGCGCTGAAGTTGTGCTGTAGGGGGCAGCTTCAAAGTCGGACAAGAATCGGGCGACTTTGAAGCCGCCCCTGTGTGAACTGGCACTTGGAAGAGCATACAATATGTTCTATTGTTTGTTGGTATATAAATATTTAATAATATATTTATCTCAGAAATTTAGGAAGATTATTAAACGCTGGCTGTGGAATATCCAGTCACCTTCACGAGGCAGTAAAATGTGTCTAGTGCTCATCACATGTGAAGAACAGCTGCTTGGCCTTTCTCACAGACATTTTGTGTTCTATTAGGGAACGTATGTTGTAATTATAGGTGCTAATGGGGAATAGCTATTGCTTGGTGTACAAAAAATACACACATGACGAGATAAACGTTGCTGTGAATTTCATCTGAACAACCTCTAAACCGAATATAAGTTACAAGCTAGCTTTTAGGTTAAAAAAATAAAACCGCATTAATGTTTATTAACATGAAGACATGCTGGTAGGGTAATTAAGCATAAGACATACTGGCATGTCAATTGGCTCATGTCTAATTGGTCCTAGTACAACAGTAAGGTAAGGATCCTTGATTAGAAGCTCCTTGAGAGCAAGGACTGATGTAAATGTACAATATGTAACTTGTTGGTGCTATATAAATATCTATAATAATAATACAAGAATTAAGGCCTAAGTCTGCTGTTGAAAGGATTATATGACATAATTAAAGAGATACATGACATTGCTCTTGCTGTCTCATCTAACAGTAATTAATGCTTAGGGGCTGTTGTGAACTTTTTATAGCTCTCTCTCTAGCAAGCCCTAGATACCGCGTTTCCCCGAAAAAAAGAACGGTCTTATGTTAATTTTGGCTACAAAAAACACATTAGGGCTTATTTTCAGGGGATGTCTTATTTATTTACCGTATGTACATAATAACAGTATGTAAAAAAGTTCCTGTGTCCCCTGTCTTCTGCCCCCTCCCTCCTGGTCAGCTCAGGAGTCAGCATTTTAAAAATCCTGTAATCTCAAAAATAAAGCCTAGTTAAAATCCTTGTAAAATCATGTAATCCGCAGTGTAAGGCCCCTTTCACACGGAGCGGATCTATTCAGAGGGGTTCACCAGCTCAGCGGGAGATCGATCCGATGATCTCCGCTGAGCCGGCGGATGACTGCTCCGTCTCTGCACTCTGTGACCTGTCACCTCCCCGCTCACCTCTATGGGGAGATCTGATGGAAACGGATCCGCCTGTCTGTTTTCATCCGATCCCATCCAATCCGATCCGCTAGACGGATGGGTGATCGTATCACCCATTCATCTATTTTGAGCGGATCATGTCGGATCGGATGGCAGCGGACACATCTCCGCTGACATCCGACTACCCATAGTGGTCTATGGGTGGCCCGCTCGGATCCATCTGAAAAACTGACGGATCCGAGTAGTCTGATCGTGTGAAAGGGGCCTAAAAGGATTATAGAATGCCCAGTGTGTGTCTTTATGTAACATTATTATTTACAGTGCCACTGGGCGCTCACATGACCCGCTAGAGTCTCCTTCCCCGCTCCGAGCATTGCAGAGGGAGGGGCCGAGATCTCCACTGACGTCAGCCTCGCTCCAAGCACTGCAGAGGAAGGGGCCAATGATGTCAGCCAGAGGAGAGGAGGAGAGCTTTGGCATGTCACCTGAGCGCCCAGCGGCACTGTAAAGGTATTGTGCACAATAATCTTACATAAAGACACACACTGGTCATTATATAGTCTTTTTAGAGCGTGGATTTCATGATTTTACAAGGACTTTAACTAGGGCTTTTTATTGAGGTAAGGCTTATATTGCAGCCGTCCTAGAAAATCAAGATAGGTCTTATTTCCGGGGTAGGTCTTATTTTTTGGGGAAAACCGGTAGCAGCTGTAAAAACTCTGTAAAAATCAACTCAGTAGGATGTGACTGAAATGGCCTGTCAGTATCCCCAGAACAAAACCAGGCAAGAATCTGCAGCGAAGTTTTCTAGAAACCTTACAGTGTAACTGACATTGAGAGTATTAGCATTCCTGTCAGGTTTTTATCAGTCTGTGCCCCTGGTAGGAGATTCATCCTCTCTATTTGTCCTGTTTACCATTCTCATCGAAAGTGAAAGTAAAAGAAAAGACACCAGACCAGTAATAGAAAGGAAATCTTCCAATAGGGACACTAGTTCTGGTGGCACCCTGGCATTCCCTCACCTTCCAGGGATTTCCTCTCATTCTGCTTTTGGCTATGGGGCAAGAAATTAAGAGAAATCTCCTCTATAGGACACAGATGATGAAAAAAAAAATGTCAGGGCTTATAACACTCCCTTACGCTTTCCAAAATTAAAAAAACATTTTGCCGTTAGTTACACTTTAACCAATTGCCGACCAGCCGCCATCGCTTGACGGCGGTAGGTCGGCTCTCCTGCTCAAATCACCTTAGCTGTACAACGGCGCTTTGAGAGACTGCGATCGCTCCTCACAGAGCCAGAACGGGGATCTGTTCATGCAAACAAATGGATATCCATTCTGACAGGGAAGCGGAGAGAGATCTGCTGTTCCCAGTGATCGGGAACAGCTTTCTCTCTCCACCCCCAGTGACTACACCCCCCCCCCCCAGTTAGAAACACCTTTAACCCTTTGATCGCCCCCTAGTGTTAACCGCTTTCATGCCTTTGACAGGGGCAGGGAACAGTAATCAGATACAGTACAGTGATACAGTAATCAGTGGCTATTTTTAGCTCTGATCGCGGTATAAATATCATTGGTCCCAAAAAAGTGCCCAATCTGTCCACCGCAATATCGCAGTTCTGCTAAAAATCGCAGATCACCATCACTAGTAAATAAAAAAAAAAAAATAATAAAAATACCTTAAATCTATTCCCATAGTTTTTTTTTTACATTTTTTTTTTTTGTCAGAGTATAGATCTAGGTTTGTCCCAAGCATGTTTGAAGCCATTTACTGGTGACTGACTCACTACCTCTGCTGGAAAAATATTCTAAGCATCAAATACCATTTCAGTAAAATAATACTCTCTAAGGATCCTTTCAGTCCTGGCGGACTCCATTTTGCTCAGTGGGGGATCGATCCGTTGATCCCTGCAGAGCAGGCGGATGACAGGTTCATCTCCGCTCACTGTGCAGAGATGGACCTGTCAGAGCCCCACTCCCCTCTTTGGGGAGATCGGGTGAAAATGGACCGCCTATCCGATTTCATTGGATCCCATCTGCCAGACAGATGGAAAATAGGGTTTCCATCCATCTGGATTTCACGGGCAGGATTGGGTCGAGTCGGATAGCGCTGCCCCATAGGGATGAATGGAGCGTCCAATCAAGTCCGCCTAAAAAACTGACAGGTGGACCTGATCAGAGAACCCATGTGAAAGGGGCCTTAGATTAGCTTTGAACTTTCCTCCAGTTAGTTTGAGGTCATGTCGCCCTGTTCTTGATCTTAGTTTCATATTGAAAATACTGCTCTCTTAAACTTCACTCCCTTGATGTAGTTAAAGGCTTCAATCACGTCTCCCCTTTTCCTTCCTTTCCTCTAGAAGAGTCTAAAAGTTCTTGAAGTCCCTCTGGCTATTTTTTATCACCCAGATCGTTCACTATTTTTGTTACCTATCTCTGGACTCTGAGACTTGTCAACCTAGGGCAGGAATTATTTGTACAGTATTGGATCATAATCAGATTTTTGGTTCTTACATAAAAAATGTCATCTAGTGTGGGTCAGACCTGTGTGAATTACCCATCATTTGCTATATCAGCATTCTAGAAAGCATGCACAGAAACCAAAGAATTGTGTGTCGTGTAACGTACATCTTCACGTAGCCAGATATGACCTTGATCCTCATTGTTTTTAACAACTATCATAGCATCGTATTCTACAGAAAGGTTTTATTAAATTGTCTCAATGGACTGCTATTTTAAATGTATGTTTGAATGTAAAAGGAATCCACCCTCTATAAATAGGCTGGTTGTACCATATGTCTCATATATCAGCAGATGTCCAGCCTTTAAAGATCACATAGTAGTGTCTGAGTGAACGTTGTGTTCTACCAGTGAAAAATCACATTTCAGCTATGTCATCGTGTCTCAACTCCTTCCAGAGTTCATTTAGCACTTCATAAGCAGGGCAGCAGTACAACACGATGCTTACAGTCTGCAGTAGGCTTCATTCTCATGAAACACAACAATAAAGATAATTATAAATCTGGACTTGTTTTTATATAGAAAGGTCTACATTCTACATGCAAATTTAAGTCTTGGACCTGTAGAATCAGGAAGGCAAGCCACCTTTTGGTACCTTCTTCCCTGCAGGTGAACTAGAACACAGGTAAGACCATCCCTATTTATTGGAGCTCCATGCATGCTAGTACAGTGGAACCTTGGATTACGAGCATAATCCATTCCAGGAGAATGCTTGTAATCCAAATCACTCGTATATCAAAGCATGTTTCCCCATAGGAAACAATGGAAGCTCAGATAATTCATTCCACAGCACTGCTTGTCTATGCAGTACCCATGTGGCCAGAGGTGTGGTGGCGCTAGTGAGCCTGGGAGACCCTCAGAAACGCTCAGGAACTGTTTACACTTCTGAGTATTTCCGAATGCTTTCCGAGGGTCTCCCAGGCTAACCAGCACCCCCACGCCTCCGGCCACATGCGGTATTGCATGCACAGAGGCTTAATTCTGCTTGTTTTGCGAGACAGCACGCGCAAACCGAGTCAAGATCTTTTTTTAAAAAAAATGCTCGTCTTTCAAAATGCTCATTAACCGCATTACTCGTGAAGCAAGGTTCCACTGTTTGAACCAAAAAAAAAAATCTGATTTTATAATGACAACATACCTCCATAGGCTCAAACTACAAAGCTATCACACCAGGACAAACTTTCAAAAGAGTGACAAAAATGAGTCACAAGGCTAAAATACACATCCTTATCCTTGTTTTAAAAAGCTTTGTGAACAGAGCTTTATTTCTATTATCAGAACGAAATTGTGCTATACTTACCTCTGCTCTAGCAAGGTCCTGAGTTCCATCACCAGAATATCTGCCCATTCCTCAGGAATCGGTGTCTTCAGCCACCTTCATGGGCCAGCCTAGGAGGATGTAACTTATGCACATCTCTGTGTATTAAACTAAGACAATTGCTGGCAGGGAGAAAAGGAGCCATTTACTACAGAAGAGACATAAGGGCTAATTCACTATATCGCGAATATGCGATCGCGCAAACACCTTAAAATAACGCCCATTCAAGGCAATTAGCATATAAACTGGGCGATCATGCGAACACAAAATCGCATTATTGCCGCAAATATGGGAATAGCTGATGTCAATTGGGCTTGAACCTGCAGAATCCATTGAAGGCTTGTATGAACAGGATTTGCTTGAAAAAGTGTATGGGAACTACCGCAGCAAAATGGAAATCATTGGCGAATATGAACACTGGTAGGATCCGAACCTGTAGTTGTAAGCTTTGAAGGTATCAGAAGGAACCACTACACTGCTCAAGTCGAGCACAACCAACCATAGAAAATACATTTACTAATCTTGGATTCTGTTAATTCTCTACAAACTAACTGCCAGCACATTAACTAGCGTGCGATTATTCCAATCCCATATCATATTATTATTGAATATGTACACACCATTGCATGCATTTAAATAATTCATAGTATGGAAGCAATCAAACTGATGATGGGCATTGGGTAATTGGCGAATATGCGTTTGCATATTTTCGGCATTTAATGCTGAGTACAATGCAAGCTTTCAGAAGGTCATACCATTGAACTACACTGTGAGTTAGATAGCCTTGTTTAAATGTATCATGTAGGCTTGCTGTAATGGCTTGTATGGTAATACAAATCAATGTACCAGCCTGAACAGTCAGAATTGTTTGACATTCATGTCAGCTGGGATTACTACTGATCTGTGATTAGCTGAAGCTATTCACATGGTACAGGTTGTTGAGATAAGCCCAAGTACCATGTGATAGCTGGGGCTCAATCCCAGCTCACCAATCTAGGTAACCAAGCTGATATTAAAGTTGTGCCTCAGCCCCCCCACCACAGAAAATGTACAAGTCAGCAGCTACACATCCTGCAACTGCTGACTTTAATTATTAGGACACTGTCCTGGAAGATAGTGATGTTGGCACCCCAGTCCATGCTTCCATTGACTCTCAGGTGCTGTCGCCTCCATTGCCGTTTCCCTACTGCGCATGCACAAAGGACACTGCCCTTTCTGAATGGCAGCAGGGAAGGAGGTGGGGTGACAAATTTCTGCCATACCTCGCTGCAGTGAGGTCTGTCGGAAGTGGGGACAGGTAAATGTCCAAAACAGGTACCCACCCCCCCCCCTCACTAAAAGGTGCCAGAAGTGGCATCGGGGGGGGGGGGGGGGG
>BLSH010147574.1:188533-202764 GCA_018402905.1 Glandirana rugosa
ATCAAAGAGTAGAAGGTCAGCAGATGCTCCCAAACCATGAATGCATGGTCAGACAGCAACAATACACAACATTGAGAGCAAAGCCACACTTTTGATGGACAAAATGCACAAGAATTTCAACTAACAGCCCAAGTGGGGCATTTGTCATTATGCACAATATCAGCCCTACTCCCCCAAAAACCACAGCAAATAACACAGCCTCTTCACAGGGCAAACCAACCCCTCTACTGCAGCCATTTATATAACATAGGTTGTATTGTTAGCACACCGTCACGCCCAATGGAAGTACACGCCCACTAGTGTCATTAAATCTGTCTCTTCATGTCTGCCTAACTCTATAGTGATTGCACCTGATAAACAAGACCACTTACAATTTGCAAATGTGTTAGCCCACAGGATATTGTCAAAACGCCTGCCTTTACACACACTTGAACTTTAATGGCATCCCAGTCCTAAGCCTCGTAGACGCGGGTCGACGACCGTATGACCGAATAGCTCAAATCGTATGTTGGCTGTTGTATCTCGCGTACCGACATGCACTAAGCGATCGTACGACCAAGCCGAACGTAGTGATGTGTTATGAACGTATAAAGAGAAAGTTCAGGAGCATGTAATTAGCGTCCAGCCATTCCTGACTTCTGAGCATGCGTGGTTTTGCACAATACAACTTGTTGGACCAACTTCTCTGTACACACTATACAACAGTCGTACGACCGCTTGTTGGTACTGCCAAGTTTTCTAGTCTGCTCATACAACTTCCTTTGTATTACTGTCGTACGTCGGCTGTTCTAATCGCGTGTACTAACGGTCGATTTAGCATACAACGGTCGTTCGTATGACCTGTTGTATACGACCATCGACCCGTGTGTGCGAGGCTCAAGTCTGTAGAGATCAATATTGAGTTGGCCCAGCATCAGACCTTTTTTTTTTTTTGAAGCTTGAAAACGACTTGAGGCCTTAGAATAACATGGAGAAGCAGTCAGACGCTGGTAAAAGCAGCTGTAAAAGTGCCTCTCTATGTTATTCTATGGCCTCATGCACACGCAGGCTTTTAGGAGAGGTAAGTGGCATAATCCTTTTCAAGCTGCAAAAAAAAGAAACAACCCAGGGCTAGTACGTTCTGAAGATCAGCGTTACAGCTGTAAAAACATCTGGCACTGCTAAATGCGGCTTAACGCCGGATACAGTGTTAGGCTGGGTTCACACTGCTCCAACATGGAACTCTGATGACTTCCGATTCAAATTTTCCCTACAGACTTCGATGCAACTTCTATAAACGGGATCCTAGTTTGATCCGACAATACCAGGCCCTTTGAGCCTGGCATGGATCTTAAAGCAGAACTTCGGGAAAAAACTTTTTCCCATGTCCTTGCTGCTGACCTTCTACCTTCCCAACTATTCCATCCATCTGCTGAGCTCTGTAGTTCCTCTGCAATAGCCTGCAGAACTGCTGAAAAACTGTTATTGCCCAGTGATTTCCTATTTGTAAGACCGCTGGCTGATATTTCTCCTGTACCCTCAGCCAGTGGTCTTGTGATTGCCCACCTGTGGTTCTCCAAGCCGAGCAGGGATTTCCACCTACTCGGCTGTAGTGGGTGGAGGGGGCCTCACAGTCCCTGGTCTGTGCCGCCCATAGAGGTGGTTTCCTCCTTCCTGCCAGCACCACCCCCGCCCGCTCACCATCTCTCATCAATGAGAGAGAGCAGAGATCTCAGCTATGACAGGTATTCCTGGTATGCCTGCTATGTGAAACACGGTGTAACTTCCCTGCTCCTCCTAGACTCGCATTGGAACAGTGCGCTCTGCACTGTTTATCACAATGCGGGTCTGGGAGCAGGAAAGTTACAGCGAGCGCTGTTTCACATAACAGGCATGCCAGGCATACCAGACATACCTGTCATAGCCAAGATCTCTGCTCTCATTGATGAGAGGTGGAGGGCGGACGGGGGCTGATCTGTCATTGATGCCTACTCTGCACTGGTGTGACCGCACTGATGGGCACTGAAAAGCGGCACTGGTGTGACCGCACTGGTGGGCACTGATAAGTGGCACTGGTAAGTCTGCACTGGTGGGCACTGATAAGCGGCACTGGTGAGACCGCACTGATGGGCACCGATAAGTGGCACTGGTGAGACTGCACTGATGGACACTGATAAGCGGCACTGGTGAGACCGCACTGATGGGCACTGATAAGCAGCACTAGTGTGACCACACTGATAAGCAGCACTGGTGAGCAGCGGCGGCTCCTCCATAGAGGACGCTAGTGTGCCGCCCCCCCCCCCCCCGCTGATTACTCAAAAGAAAAAAAATATATATTGGCCGCCGGGACATGGCTGTCCCAGCTTTTTTGGGAGATTGGCTGTCAGCTGACAGCAATTCCCAAAGCCCATTGGTCAGCCATTAAAGTGCATAGATGTGCGCCAGCAAGATGAACATCTATACACTGATTGACTCGGGCCTCAGTCACTGTCCTGCAGACAGTGACTGATTGGTCAGGAGCGGGGGCAGGGATGGGACTGGCAGTGAGCGGCCTGACGAGTCCCCTGAGGTACTACTGTGTACTGGGCTGTAATACCTGTGTACCGGGCTGTAATACCTGTGTACTGGCTGGCTGCAATACCTGTGTACTGGGCTGCAATACCTGTGTACTGGGCTGTAATACCTGTGTACTGGGCTGCAATACCTGTATACTGGCTGGCAGCAATACTTGTGTACTGGGCTGCAATACCTGTGTACTGGCTGGCTGCAATACCTGTATACTGGCTGTGGATGCACTACCTGTGTACTGGCTGTGGCTGCAATATCTGTGCACAGGGCTGCATTTCCTGTGTACTGGCTGCAATACCTGTATACTGGCTGTGGCTGCAATACCTGTGTACTAGGCTGTAATGCCTGTGTACTGGGCTGTAATACCTATGTACTGGCCTGCATGGGCTGCAATACCTGTGTACTGGCTGACCGCAATATCTGTGTACTGGGCTGTAATACCTGTGTACTGGGCTGTAATACCGGTGTACTGGCTGGCTGCAATACCTGTGTACTGGGCTGCAATACCTGTGTACCGGCTGGCTGCAATACCCATGTACTACCTGGCTGCAACACCTGTGTACTGGCTGGCTGCAATGCCTGTGTAGTGGCTACAACACCGGTGTACTGGGCTGCAATACCTGTATACTGGCTGTGGCTGCAATACCTGTGTACTGGCTGTGGCTGCAATACTGGTGAACTGGGCTGTAATACTTGTGTACTGGCTGTGATACCTGTGTCTGCCACCTGAGAGTGATTTTACAGGGCTGATTCATGCAATTAACCCTTTCACTGTAATACATGTGTACTGGCTGGCTGCAATACCTGTGTACTAGCTGGCTGCAATACCTGTGTACTGGCTGGCTGCAATGCCTGTGTACTGGGCTACAATACCTGTGCACTGGGCTGCAATACTTGTGTACTGGCTGTGGCTGCAATACCTGTGTACTGGGCTGTAATACTTGTGTACTGGCTGTGATACCTGTGTCTGCCGCCTGAGAGTGATTGTTACCGAGCTAATTCATGCAATTAACCCTCTCACTGCCACCACCTCTTCTTTGGAGCAAGAGGAACTTGGGAACTGAGCAATACCAATTATGATTTTAGAATAACCACCTGTAACACCCGCTGTCACCACAGACAGGGATATTCAGATGAGTCATTTTAAACAGTAGCGCTCTTGAAAGGAACAGATTCGTGATAGCTTGCAATAAGAGCTTTAGGGACAAGATTAACACTTTTCAGAATAAAGTTTAAGAATGAAAAGGTCAAGTTTGGGTGCAGTAAAATATCTACAGAAAAATTATGTTACAAGGCAATAAGAGACATAATATACTGCAGCAAAGAGATAAGACAGAAAAGGTTACTTGCTTTTAAAATGTCTGTGATCAGAGATTCAATGATGAGTCCATGGGTTCTAGGATGTTCGTTCTTTGATGGTAAGGTGAGAACTCCGAGCTGTCCTTCGCATTCCATTTTTCTCTGGGTGAAAAGGGGTGGGGCCGTATGCCCCTGACCACTCACATGGGTAAGGAGGGCCCGTGGGCTGTCCTGGGCAGACAGAGGAATACAATCTTCCCTAATTCACAATTTCTGTACAGATTTATATTTGACAATATATAGGTGCATTCCTGAAACTGATCAATTATAGTCCAGTATGAATTTTGCATTCCGACCAGTCTAAACACGACAGTCTTATCGCCTCCCGTGACCCTGGGAAGAGGATAAACATGCAGATATACACGTGTTATTAATATGTCACGCTCCTAACTGGAGTTATGAACTGTGGGTATATTCTTTACGTTTTAGGCATGAGGTGGGGGTCGTGGGGAGGTCATGGTGCTCTGTGTCCCTGTTTACAACCCTCGTAAATTCTGAGCCTCCTTTGAGGCCATGCTCAGTAGGTTTTATAGGCGGCCAGCAGAACAGACCTCCTGCTCATGTAGCTAAGATAACAATTTATTTTTAAAACGGCTTTTTGGAATTTCCAAACGGAACAGGGAGGAGGGGGTGTGTGAGGTATCTGTACTGGGTGATTGTTAGGTTAAAACTGACATGGCGTTGTCTGAACGAAATGGGGCTAGTTCTGTGTGGGTCTCACACGCAATATCATCACAGGAGGGGTCAACAGGAAGGCGCCCCCCCCATCCTAAAACTTCACCAGCCACCACTGCTGGTGAGACCGCACTGATAAGCGGCACTGATCAGCTGCACTGGTGGGCACAGATGAGAACCGACTTACGGGCACTGATAATCAGTGGACACTGATTATTAATATTGAAGTTTGAGATTCCATACATTAGAGGGTCCCAACATTATTGTGTTATTGATTAGTAAGTTAGCGCTGCACTTTTTTGTTTTTTTCTCATGCGGACATTTACTTAAGTGGGGCAGATACAGGGGCGGACTGACCATTAGGGCACTCGGGCAAGTAGAAGAGCCCTGACCACATTTGGAGATCACTCCACGCCAGCAAGGGAGGAACGGTGCCTGTAGCCATATCCACTCTGTGTGGTGGTCGGTCAAGAAGACTATCAGGAGAAGGTTCATATGTTTAATGTCATCACGCGCTTTCTTATCTAAAGTCTGGTAAGCTCATTACCTTACTGGTGGTGGATCACGGTTGCTGTGTGCGACACTCGGATGTATGTTATCCAGGAGAATATGAGGAGGATGACACATCTTTAATTGCTGATCTCTTATGATCCACGGTATATGCGGACTAATTTGCGTCATACTGTTAGCGCAGCCTTTGTGTTTTAATATTTGGACTATACTGCGGACTGGGTATTTGGCTGCTGCTCACTGGAGTTAGCGTAGTGTTTTTATATTATATTTGGACATTTACTTGTACCCCAAACTGATGTAAAGCATCATGGCTCTTTCTGTGTTGTGGCTGGGGATGTTCTCATACACCATACAAGTACCGACTGCTGTTAGAAAGATCTCAATTATAGCAGAGTACAGCATGTATAATATATCATTATGGGATGTGTGTGATGATTACCGAAAGCATGTAAGGACAATATGTTTATCTCCTGTTGTGTCTGGAGGGGAGAGACCACACATGCTTTGCCTTTAGAAGCCTATAACTTATCCTGCCCTGCTGATATCACTGAGTAGTGGGCCTGGCTGCAGAATGAGGGGTGTAAGGTTCTGAGGGTGGGGGTAGATGGTGCAGTCTTCAAATCTTACTAAAGACAAATGAAGAGATTTTATTAAAACTTACCGTAAAATCCTTTTCTTTGGAGTTCACTGACAGACGCAGCCCTTCTTTTGACAAGTGGGATGTCCCAAAGCTGTGTCAGGTAAGAGGGGCGGGCAAACAATAACAACTGTACCCAACAGAGTCCTCTCAGGAAGCGCCAGCCGCACCTACACCGCCGCCTGCAAAACTTTGCGGCCAAAGGCAGCATCTGCAGATGCTGAAATATCAACTTTGTAAAACTTATTAAACGTGTGCACCGAGGCCCAAGTAGCCGCCTTGCACACCTGTGACACCGAAGCCTGGTGTCTGAAAGCCCAGGAAGTGCTAACTGCCCTGGTGGAATGAGCCGTGACTGGAAAAGGGGGGACTTTGCCCCGAACAGCATCCGTCAGTACAAGAAACTCATCAGACTTCCGAAAAGAAGCTGTAGTCTCCAAGTACACCCGCAAAGCCCTCACGACATCCAAGGAATGTAACTCAAATTCTTTGGGATGCGACGCGTGCGGAGATAAGGAAGAACAATATCTTCATTAGTGTGAAAAGAAGAGACCACCTTTGGTAAAAACGAAGGAGCAGGACGCAAGGCCGCCTTGTCCTTGTGAAGGACTAGGCAAGGATACTTGCAGGACAACGCTGCCAACTCAGACACCCGCCTAGTGGATGTAATGGCCACCAAGAAAGCCACTTTCTGCGACAGCAATTGTAAGGGAATATCCCTGATCTTCTCATATGGCGGTTTCTGCAGAACAGATAGCACCAAATTCAAATCCCACGGCGTCAAGGGCGACCGTCTGAGGAGCCACATGGCGTACACCCTGTACAAATGTACGAATCAAAGAATGCGACACCAAAGGCCGCTGAAAAAGAATCGCCAGAGCTGAAATCTGACCATTGAGGGTACTCAATGACAACCTTTTATCCAGGCCCTGCTGCAAAAAAGTCAGGACCCTGGACACCACGTAAGAGCGGGGGTTCCAACCCCCCGCCTCGCACCAAGCAATATAGGCTTTCCAGGTGCGATGATAAATCTTGCGCTAAGTACACTTGCACGCTTTAAGCATGGTAGGGATCACAGAGTCAGCCACACCCCTATCCCTCAACACCTGGGACTCAATAGCCAAGCCGTCAAAGCCAGCGAGGGTAAAGCAGGATGCAGAATGGGTCCCTGCGACAGAAGATCTCCTCGCAGAGGAAGACGCCAGGGAACATCTGCCACCATTCGTACCAAGGGCGTCGAGGCCAATCCGGAGCCACCAGGATTGTCGGAATCCCCTCCACTTCTATCCTGCGTAGTAACCGCGGTAGAAGCTTGATGGGAGGGAAGGCGTACAGGAGCCGATACCGACCCCACCGCGCTACCAACGCGTCCGTGTCGGCCGCCAGCGGGTCCCTTGTCCTGCACACAAAGGTCTGCACCTTGTGATTGAACCTGGACGCCATGAGGTCCACGTCTGGTGTGCCCCACTTGTGGCAAATCTGGCGGAACACCTCTGGATGCAGGGACCATTCTCCCTGATCCAACGTCTGGCGACTGAGGAAGTCCGCCTGCCAATTTTTTACGCCCGGAATGTAAATGGCGGAGATTGCCGGCACGTGCAGTTCTGCCCATCTCAAAATGAGAGCCACTTCTGCAGCCGCTGCCGAGCTCCTTGTTCCGCCCTGATGGTTCACGTACGCCACAGCCATAGCGTTGTCCGACTGAACCCGAACCGGGAGGCCGCGCAGCCTTACCGTCCAGTGGGAGAGGCAAAGCCTGATCGCCCTCAACTCCAGTACACTGATCGGAAGGCCGGATTCCTGCGCCGACCAACGGCCCTGGGCAGATAATTTCCCCAGGACCCCTTCCCAGCCCGATAGGCTGGCGTCCGTCGTGACTATAGACCAAGTCAGGGGAAGGAAGGACTTCCCCAACGTTAGGGCCGGGGCCCGAAGCCACCTGGCCAACGATCCTTTGGTCTGATGATCCAATCTGATCAGCTGGTCCAGGTACAGCGGAGACTTGTCCCACCGAGACAGAATCGCTAGCTGTAGAAGCCGAGTGTGACTCTGGGCGTAAGCTATCGCCTCGAAGGCTGAGACCATGAGCCCCAACACCCGCATACAGAACCGTAATGAGGACCACTGGCGTGACAGCAGGGTTCGCACCGCTGCTTGCAGAGTCAGTAACTTGGCCGGAGGTAAGAACACCTTCGCCTGCCCCGTGTCCAGAATCAGACCCAGATATTCCAGGCGACAGGACGGGGTCAACGACGACTTCTGCAGGTTGATCAACCAGCCGAAGTCTTTCAATGAGGCCATGGTGATAGCCACGTTCTCCTCCAGAGTCGAAGCAGGCTCCACTCTCAGGAGTAAGTCGTTGAGGTAAGCTACCACCGCGATGCCTCTCTGCCTCAACAGCGCCAGCACCGGGGCCACCAGCTTGGTGAACACCCGAGGAGCTGAGGCCAGACCGAAGGGAAGTGCCACGAATTGGTAATGAAGATCTCCCACTGCAAAGTGCAGGAAGCGCTGGTGCCGGAGACAAATGGGAACGTGGAGATACGCGTCCCTGGTATCCAGAGAGGCCATGAAGTCCCCTTGGTGCAGGGCGGCCACGACCAAACGGACAGATTCCATTCTGAAATTTCGCGATTTCACAAAGTGGTTCAGCGCCTTTAGGTCTAGAACTGGCCTGACCCCCCCCCCTTTTTGGGCACCACAAATAGGTTTGAATAGAAGCCGTAGAAACTTTTCAACGGAGGTACTGGCACAATCACTGATCGGAGAGTGCTTGAACAGCCCCTAGGAGAGCCTCCCAACACCCCTGAGGGAGTCTCCAGTTCGATGGGAAGAACCTGTCTGAGGGTAGAGTGCTGAACTCTATCCTGTACCCGGACACCACTTCCTGCACCCACCGGTCGGAAATGCGGGCAGTCCACCTGTCTGCGAACCCCAGAAGCCGGCCCCCCCACCCGCAAATCAGGTGGGGGCAGCCCATCATGCGGAGGAGGACTTATCCTCTGCCTTTTCGACCCTGCTAGGGTAGTTTACCGGGCCCCGAGGCAGCCTTGCCGGGCCTCAAACCCTTGCCCGCTGCACCGGGCGCACGAAAAAACCTCTTCTGATCCGAAGGAGCAGGACCCTGCTTACGGCGGAACTCCCGCCGCCTGGGCTCCGGGAGGAAAGTACTCTTCCCCACAGTGAAATCCTTAATGATTTCATCCAACTGTGCCCCAAAGATTGGTCATAAGGGTAAGCCTTAGGAGACCTGGGTGGCCTAGCAGACCCGCAAACGTATGCAGTCTCCTGTGACTCCCCTGCTTGGTCCAGTGGTAAAGATGCACGAATATCAGCGATCAGTGCGCCACCAGCGCCTTTTCCAGCGCAACCGAGGCCCCCTGGTCTTCCTCGCCGTCCGAGAGCTCACCCTCTGAGAGTTCCACGGGGGTCCCTGTGACCACCAAGGCCACTTCCAGCTCAGACTCTTCCCCTGATGAAGGAGGAGGGGGGTGGACGTTTTTTAGGGGCCCCCGTAGCACGGCTCGGCGCCTCCCAGGGAAAAAAATTCCCCAAACACTGACCTCAACTGGTCTGACACCAGAGTCCCTAACGCAGGTTGCGCTTCCGTTGGCTCCTCCTTGGAGGGGCCCGCAGGTTCAGCCACCATTGCGCCCCTGTACACTGACAAACAGAAAGGACCTGACACCCCCACAATGCATCCCCACAGATCAACCAGGGGAAAAGACCCAGGAGGACTGCACCCACCGCTATCAGCACCCCAGGGAGAGCCCAGCTATACTTGCTGTTTGTTGCCTCTCAAAGCACTGCGTCCCAGTAGGAGTGCTAGTGACCGCCAGTCAGAGAGCCTGCACCGCCTGTGCTATCCACGGTGTTTCAGGGTGAAAGAGGAGGCATCGGCTAAAAACGCACGTTTTCCCAGGCACATCCAAAATGGCCGCCGAGCGGTCACAAGAGACCAAAATCCTAAAATACAGTCCGCGACTACAGAAAAATGGCCGCCGCCTGACAATAGAGGCCAAAAACACCAACAAAATGGCCACGGCTACAGCAAAATGGCAGCGATCCGTCGCAAAATGGCGGCTTATACGGTGCGGTGGACGAGGACACCCAAGGGAAACCTGAGCCCTAGACAGAGACCCTCCACCGGCTGGCCCAGACTGCTAACAATCGCCCAGCTCCCCCCCTCCGCACCCCTGGGGGGGAGAGGGGGTCACTCACCAGTCTGACGGGTGTAGCGGGTAGCCACCTGGTTGCAGACCTTCCTCCCCTCCAGAGAGGGATGCTGCAGGCCACAGGCCCCTGGACGGGAACCAGGTCCGGTCAATGGGCGCAAGTGGGGATCACCCACTGGCCACCCGCACGGAACGGGCACAATGCGGCGGACCCTGCCACGGCTAAGGTTAGCTCGCATTGGTCGGCCGCGCAGGGGAATGTACAGGATTCTGGATATCCTCTATGCCCCAGCCAGCTACTTGATAGCAGTCTTCATCAGATAGCTTGAAAAAAACAAAAAAGCGGTAGCAAAAAGGAAACCGCAGGTCCCATAAGGGAACCAGGTCTAACTCCTTGCACTAGGCATAAAAAAACTGATATGCTATGCACAGCAAGGGGGTTATATGTGAGAGAGAGGACGGCCCCCTGGGAGGGGTCAGCTTGCTTTCCTTCTATTTGCCTAGGTCTACTCCTGGTAGGATGTGCATATAACCCACTTGTCAAAAGAAGGGCTGCGTCTGTCTGTGAACGTAAGAGAAAAATCCTTGCCAATTTATGTGTGTGAATAATAAACCACATAAATAAATTTTCTTGTGAGTTCATAAGTGCATTGTGCTAAACCAGTGGTTCTCAACCCCTGTCCTCGGGACCCACCAACAGGCCAGATTTTAAGTATTACCTTGGGGAGATGCCAACTAGAATACTGCAATCACTGAGCAACAAATGATATCACCTGTGAACTATTTCAGTTATCCTGCAAACCTGGCCTGTTAGTGGGTCCAGAGGACCAGAGTTGAGAACCACTGTGCTAAACCAAAACGATCAGTATTGTGTGATAAAAATTGTGTTGTTGAGGACGTACATAAAAATAACATATTTAAGCAATAAATAATGGTCCCCCAAAAATTCATGACCACAGTAAAGGATTATCCACAACCTTAAATTCATATAAATATAAAAAGTGTGATAAAAAACATATGCACATAAATATAGTTCATGTAAAAGTTCATATGTGCAAAAAATGCAATATCCAAAAGTGTCCTGTAAATTCCAAAGTGACTTGAGCAAATAAAAACCCCTTTTCCTTATGTGAATTAGTAGGTCCACTCGTGCGCCCCCTTATGTGTCCTCAGTCACCAGACAGCGTCACCCCTGCAGGGGTACAATGCATATATGTAGACGTGATTTCCGAAGATGTCCGATTGTACTCTTTATCCACAGATCCTCCTATAGACTAGGACCTCTGACCAAGTGGAACTTGACTAACTGGAGCGCAGTCTATAGAAGGATCTGTGGATAAAGATTACAATGTACAGGAGATCACGGGAGAGTCTACATATGTGTGTTGTTGCTGTACCCCTGCAGGGGTGACGCTGTCCGGTGAGTGAGGACACATAAGGGGGGGCATGAGTGGATCCACTAACTCACATAAGGAAAAGGATTTTTTCTTTTTTTTTTGCACAGGTCACTTTGGAATTTACAGGACACTTTTCGATATTGCATTTTTTGCACATATGAAATTTTACATGAACTATATTTATGTGCATATGTTTATCACACTTTTTATATTTATATGAATTTAAGGTTGTGGATAATCATTTACTATGGTTATGAGAGAGACTATAGGGGGGGCTATCATTTATTGCTTATATATATTATTTTTATGTACGTCCTCAATAACACAGTTTTTAGCACACAATACTAATCTTTTTGGTTTAGCACATAGCACTTTATGAACTCACAAGAAAATTTGTTTATGTGGTTTATTATTCACACATATAAATTGGTAAGGATTTATTCGTCACTAGTAAGATTTTAAGACAGCACCATCTACCCCAACCCTCAGAATCGTCCATTCATATTCCACTTGGTGGATGTTTTTGGGGAGTCAACAGTCTTGCTTTATTGGTAATAAAGTGCAAATTAGAAAAGGCCTACTAGGTACACTACTCAGCGTCTAGGATGTAAGGTTCCCGACACAGCCGACGATATACAGTAATCTGAATTACAGAACGCAATTACCCTAAAGCGGCCGTTTTAACAAACATATACACAAAACATAAATTATCAAATAGTGACAAAGCACCAGGACTGATGTGAATAGACAGTGCTCAAAAGGAATATCTCACAGTCCTAGTACTAGGAGTCCATTGAAAGTGTGTCAAGTGCACAAAATACAGTACAGTAGTTGAAGGAATTAATTCATGTCCATCAGAAAGCAGATCCCATCATGACATCCAGGAGGATACACCACGTGAGCACTGCTCCCACCGGGGTCAAAACTCACCAGATAGCTGTTAAATATAAGCACATAAACTTATATATAGGGATGCAGCTCCAATTCCTCCATCCAGTTCGGGTCAGTATTCTCGTGGTCACCAGTCTTAGTGGAACAAACAGAGCCTCACAAAGCGTATTACGCTATGCTTTATTGTAGATACAATATCCTGAGCGTGGAAACAAGTATTTTAAATTAGAATGAGGGGTGTGATTCATGTTGAAGTGGGCCTAGTGTACCTCCCACATTCACTGCAATATGCAAAGCATGATGGGAAATGTAGTTTGAGGATTGTGTAAAGAGAGAAGAGGATATGATGCCATCATTGTTCTAACAGAGCCCTCCTGGCAGAATACATGATGCATTTTTCGAACGGCAGAGCTCACTTCCTGAAAATTCAATTCGTATTTTCTCTTCAATCGTAAGTCATTTCATAAATGTAATAACTGTTTAATGTGGGGGGCGTACTAATGGGGGATTTTTGTCGATAACAGAATTCTGCTTTAAGGGGGGAACTCCACGCCAAAATTAAAAAACAAAACATGGTGTGGGGCCCCCCAAAATCCATACCAGACTCTTATCTAAGCACGCAGCCTGACCGATCAAGACCACACCACATTACATGCCCTCAACACAGAGGGGTGGGCACCCGCCCACCCCAAAGCACCTTGTCTCCATGTTGAGGGGGAAAAGGGATTCTTCCCAACAACCGTGGGCGGTGGTTGTGGGGATCTGCAGACAGGGGGCTTATCAGAATCTGAAAGCCCCCTTTAACAAGGGGGCACCCAGATCCTGTCCCCCACCCTATGTTAATGAGTACGCATTCACCCAAAAAAAAAATAAAAGCCTTCCTGCTAGCAATCAACCCCCCCCCCCCCGACCCCAACGAAAGTTTCACTTATCTGCTTGATGAGCTTCTGATAGTTTGCACTGGGATCCTAAGAGAATACCTAAATGGATTTGAAAGAACTGGTCCATGAAAAAAATGAGATTTTAGTTGTAGGTAGAGTGTGGTATACTATATCACATACTACAGTGCTGCGATATCCTCACCACTGACCCCCGAGTCTCACTTTTTGTGCATTCTCCATTGTATACAACAAAAATGAAATAGCGTAGAGTTGGAACTCCTAGGGATGGTCCCAGCAGGTGTGTACACTTAAGTGGCTCTAATGTCAAAAATGTGTTTATTAAACGACTTACTTAGACATACCTACTCTGTGCAATGGTATTGCAAAGAGCGGCCACGATTCTCCTCTTCTAGTTCTCCCACCTCTTTGCTATGGGGGTAGACAGGCAGACTCGATCCCAAGCCAGACTGTGTACGTCCATAGGACACACATAGCACAGCTCAACGCCATTCCCCACTTCCTCCTCACAGGCTTTGACTGACAGCAGCAGGGCCAATGACTCTTGCTGCTGTCTCAGTCCCTGTGAGTAAAGGGAGAGGGGAGAGAAGAGATGCAGCCGTGCACAGTGCTGGATTGACTGAGGACCCAGGAAAGGATTTAGGGAGGTGGGGAAAAATATCTGGGCAAATGAAATAGTATTAATCGAACAAGCAAACATTTATCATACTGCAGCTTACCAATTCTTAGATGCAAAGGCTGTTTTAGTTTTCTTTTTTAGCCTTTCTTCCCTTTATTTCCCCCTGGTGATCTGGCCAGTAAGTCTGTTTTTCAACAGGACAAGCTATCCTGCAGATGTAGCAGTTTAGAGGAAGGAGACAAACCATTTACCACTGACAGGGGTGCTTACAATGATCAGGCTTTAACCTAAAACCTTTATCTGTAACTGCTTAAAGAGAATTTGCTGGAATTTGGCTTCAGTTTGTTTATCTAAATCTGCAAGTCCATCTATCACTGCCCTCTCCCCAGATTAACAATGACACTGTCCAAAAGGTGTCTTTGTTGCTTCTTCATGCAGAGTGTAGGCACTCTAAGACAGGAAGTGTGTTACCGGCTGGATCACCATGTGAAAACTTGGGGGGGGGGGGGGGGGGGTCAT